>JAUTXW010003278.1:0-202500 GCA_030620095.1 Kuschelorhynchus macadamiae
TAATATATGAGTGCTTCTAGTGGGCAGTTGACATAATCCACACTTTTTTATACATATGATTAGCTATTTCATTTACAAATACAGTGTCAGATGTTAAGAATAAAGAGTATTTTGCATATAGCAATGAAAATATATAACCGCTATAGTAACAGTTGACATTTTTTAAAATTAATATTGTTCTAATATATCTACTTATTATCTTTACAATTTATGTTTAAAATTAATATTTTTTATATACTGTCCCATTACGTTTATAACCTATATTTAAAATTAATATTGTTGAAATAATCTACCCATCACCTTTACAAACTATGTTTATTATTAATATTTAACAACATAATTTTCTATCTCTTTTTTTTCATTTTTGTTGCAGAAGCAAGCATGTTCAGGAATTAGTAGAAAAAGATGTATCCTACAAATAGCACAATGTAAATCAGAAGCACTAGACAACATAGGCTCTTTTGTAGTGGCAGCTCACATGATCGGGACTCCCTCCTTCTCCCCTAAATATCTCACGTGAATTGCACTACAAGGAAGGCAAATAGCAAATGTTCCTAGTCTTCGACTTTCAATTTTAGAGTAGCTTTGTATAACACATACATCTTTTTCTTCAAAATTATTAAATAATTCACTAGCCCTAAACTTGCTTACTTTTACGTCAGCCTCGGTTCCTAAATTTAGTAGTTGTCCATCCATGTCCACTCCTTCGTCAATTTCCTGATCATCTTCCTCCATCTCTTCTTCTCTCCACAGAATTAATGTCGATGTCTACATAAGAATGATCTTCTACAAGCCTAGATGATTTGTCCAAAAATGAATGTTTATAAGTGATGGAATCGCCTTCCAAGTTAATAAAAATTTCTTTTCTTTCTTCAATTTGAGCGGCGTTCTCCACATTATTTTCTTCAATTTGGTCAGCGTTTCCGCATCATTTTGGCCATTGTTAAGGAGCTTTAGATTTAGATAGATATATTTGATAAAAAACAATTTTGGTTATAGCTTATAAATAAGATCCACAATCCTATATTACAGCGAATGATACTGTATATAATCGTCGAGTGGGATGTTCTTAAGTATATATCCCATCAACCACCACTTTTACTACCTGCAATACTTAAGTTTTTTTTTTTGTTTCTTTTTTCGCTGTCCCTTTCCCTGTCAGTTTCCTGGGGGCATGCTAAGGGGGGCTTCGCCCCCCTTAAACCCCCACTCTCACCTTATCTTCTTTTCCCTCCCTCTTTTCTTTTTTAATGTCTTCCTGTTTTCCTTTCTTCTCCTTTCTTTGTCCTTTTTCCTTCCTTCTTCTTTTTTCCTTTCCTTCTCCTTTTTTCTTTTCTTCTTTTAATCTAACCTAACCGAACCTAACCTAACCTAACCTAACATAACCTAACCGAACTTAACTTAACCTGAAGAGGGTAGCCCGAAATTGGGGACCGGGATTTTAGTCTCGGAAATTCAGGGGTCCGGGGGGAGGGGCAAGGTTCTTGTTCTTGATCGGCTTGGGAAAGTGGTTTTTAGAGATTGTCGTTCAATTTTAAGTAGGACACATGTGATTAACTTTTACATATAAAATCGCCTCAGCGAAGAGACGAATGCAATTGATTTCTGCATTCACACTGTGCAGAGCTCGCGAGTTTTCTGGTGTTTACATTGTGTCTATTTGGTAAATTTTTATTTTTATTTCTACACTTTGATTTGGCAAGATTTAATTCTATATATATTGGTTATTCATGTACATTTGTGGCATTTTTATTTGCTTGATCACGATTTTTTCATAATGGACAATTTTTTGGCATCGAGTAGCAAAATAATTGACAATTACTTGAACTACATACATATGTACTCAAATGAGATTTTGTAAAAACCAACAAAACAATGAAACAGACGTATTTACAACTAGTCAACAACAAACTATTCAGGACTTGAATGAAATCAGTTTAATAGCCAAATTCAGAATAATGCCAACAAACACAACAACGAAAAATATTTATTTACAGATACTCAACAACAAACTCTTGACGATCTTAATGACATTATTGACAACAAAACGGACTTAATTACAATAAAAACTAAACAAACTCTTGAAGAACTGAATGACATTGGACGAAACTGAAAATTCTAGCTGTGAGGATATTGTTTGTTTTCAAAAATCTAATCCAAATTATTTAACATTAAAATCGCCAATTAATTCTCCGAGACGAATTTGCTCTCCCTTTTTGTTTAGTGAAAATTCTGATTCGGAAGAAGAACAAATTCATCAAAATTTAAGTTTGGCTATTTGTCCTACTAATTCACCATATGATATTCGGCAAATTCTGATTCGCAAGAAAAACAAATTGATCAAAATTTAAGTTCGGCTATATCTTCTGATTAATTCACCATATGCTATTCTAAATTCGTATCCGCAAAGAAAAAGAAATTGACTAAAATTTGACTTCTGATATTTCTCCGAACAATTCACCAGTTGAACAAAATTCAATTCGAAACCATCATTTATCGATTAAAAAAAATTTAAAATGCAAACCTTAAGTGTCTGGGTTTCGCTATTCAAAATTTAACTAATTTGATCACAATTAAAAAGGGAGACGAAAGTACGGTGAATTATGTTAAACAGGCCTTTGACAAATTAGTTGACTCATTTGAAGGAATGGATTCATAAAGTCAATTAATTTCTATTGCTTTTTTCAAAATTTGACTATAACTAAATAAAAATGCACAATATTAATTTTATTATTATACAAAGAACTTGAAAAATGCAATTGCTTTTTTCAAAATTTGACTATAACTAAATAGAATTGCACAATATTAATTTTTTATTATTATTATTATGCAGAAAACTTCAGAAATGCATAAGTGTGTAACATGTAATAAGTCTTTACTAGAAAGGATAATTTACTGCGACATATTAAAAAACATGTTAACGGAAATTCCACAAAACTCAACAGTTGGTTGAAAAAACCAAAGCTTGTTAAAGGTAAGAACATTTTATTTTTCATGTCATATTTTGTAAAATATTTTGTAAAATATTTTTTTCTTAATTTATATAGATTCTACAAATATTGTAAAATATTGTAAAGAATGCAAGAAAAATATAAACCAAAGTCTATGGGGTGGACATCTTCATCTAGTGTGCACAAGAACAATTCCAAAATAGGCTTGGAGGAAGGTGTTGAAATTATCAAGTCAGCATTCAGGGAACGAATAATATCTTATAGGATTTCCTCACACCAAAACTTCATAAATGTGAAAGAATATTTTCAACATTTGGAATACAAAATTGCACATCTAATAGATCAAGAACTGCAGAAACATAAATGTATCAAGCTAAATATGGAACTGTTCGGTTTCCATTTTAACCCCAGCAGCGACAGCTATGATGTCAAATCTTTTAATGCGCCGTTCCAAGTCATTTGCCAGGGATATCAGAAAAAAGAACTGTTAGAGCAAATCTGCACCATTATTGACCAGAAAGCTGACAAATTTGCAGAAAGAGATTCAGGTAAAGAATTTATTTTCGATTTTACAACAGCAACAAAAAAAGTAATTTTTTAATTTTTACGTTGCAGGATGGGCTTTGATGAATTTACTTCATTTGGAAATTAATGTTAACAAGCACAATCCGCTGAGAGCCTCATCTTTTATCGAACTTCCTCAAGAGATCAAGAGACGTCAAGCTGTGATCAACATTAGGAATGATGACAACTTTTGCTTCGCCTGGGCAGTTGTGTCTGCTCTTCACCAACCACGCGGATTAGATTTTGAAACTTCATCCTACCCACACTACTCTTCTGTTTTGGATATGTCAGGTATAGAATTTCCAATGTTGCTAAAGAACATTAAGATTTTTGAAGAAAAAAATAACATTTCTATTAATGTATATGGATTAGAAATTATAAATCCTAAAAAGGGGTATGAAGTAATTGGTCCACTTTATTATTCATCGAATAAAAAAAATCAACATGTCAATTTATTGTTAATAAGTGATGATGATGAAAAAACTTTTCATTATTGCTATATTAAAGATTTATCAAAACTAGTTTCTGCACAAATTTCTAAACATCACGGAAAAAATATATTTGCGATGGTTGTTTACAATATTTCCCTACAGAAGAAAATTTATTACAACACAATAGCTATGATTGTGATCATTTACGAATTAACCTACCTTCTAAAGAATTAATAAAAGATAAGTTTGGAAACTATTCATATGATAATATTTTGAAATTTGTAAATTATCATAAACAAATGAAAGTTCCTTTCGTGGTGTATGCAGATTTTGAATGCATTTTAAAGCCTTTAAATAATGACAATGTTGATAAAAATCCTAATACTTCATACACCTTAAAACAATATGAACATATTCCACATTCATTTGCCTATTACATTAAATGTTCCTTCGACGATAATTATTCTAAATTTGAAAAATATAGAGGTCAAAATTGTGATACATTATTTATAAATTCTTTAGAAAGAGATGTGTATAACATATACAATAAATATTTAAAGGCTCCTAAAAAAATGATCCCTTTGAACGAACTGGACAAAATTTATCATAACTATGAAAAAGTTTGTCATATTTGTAATAAACCTCTTTTAAATGACAGGGTTGCAGATCATTGTCATATAACCGGTCTTTATAGAGGTCCAGCTCATTCACTCTGCAACATAAATTACAGAATACCTAACTTTATTCCAGTTATATTGCATAATTTGCGTAATTATGATTCTCATCTATTTCTTAAAAAATTATGCTTAAACAAAGAACAACTAACAGTTATCGCACAAAACAAGGAAAAATATATTTCATTTGAAAAGCTTATTCATGTGGATAACTATTTTGATAAAAAGACACAAAAGGCTAAGAAAAAAAATATATCATTAAGGTTTATTGATTCTTTTCAATTTCTATCCCATTCTTTATCAAAACTCTCTGAAAGCTTAAAAGATGAACAATGTAAGGAAATAAAAAAAATTTTCAATGATGAAGAAAGATTTAAACTTATTCGGCAAAAAGGTGTATTTCCTTACAGTTATATTGATGATTATTTAAAATTAGAAGAAACAAATTTACCTCAGAAAGACCAATTTTATAATACTTTAACGGATGAGCACATCAGTGATGCAGAATACCAAAGAGCTGTAAAGGTTTGGCAATTGTTTAAATGTGAATCTCTTGGTCAATACTCCGACGTTTACTTACTCTCTGATACTTTACTTTTGGCAGATATTTTTGAAAATTTTAGAAGCACTTGTTTATCCACATATAAGCTCGATCCAGCTCATTTTTACACTTTTCCAGGTTTATCCTGGGAGGCGTGTTTGCGTTATACTGGAATAGAGTTAGAATTGTTAACTGATCCAGATATGATACACTTTTTCAAAAAAAGCGTTCGCGGTGGTGTGAGCTCTTGCATTTGTAGAAAATCTGAAGCTAATAACCCATTTCTTTTAAATTTTGATCCTTTAAAGCCAACTAAATACATAATTTATTATGATGCAACAAATTTGTATGGTTATGCAATGTCACAGCACATTCCAACGGGAGATTTTGTTTGGTTAACAGATAAAGAAATCAATGATTTAAATATTATGAATATTTCTAAAAAATCTAATAAGGGATATGTTTTAGAAGTTGATTTAGAATATCCTACAAGTCTACATTCCTATCATAACGATTTTCCGTTTTGTCCAGAAAACTTTAAACCGCCAAATTCTAAATGCATAAAATTAATACCCAATTTAAATGATAAATCAAAATATGTTATTCACTATCAATTATTAAAACAATGTTTGGAACATGGACTCAAGTTAACTAAAGTTCATAGAGTTTTACAGTTTTCTCAATCTGATTGGTTGAAAAAATATATAGACTTGAATTCAAGATTAAGAAATGATTCAAAGAATGAATTTGATCGTAATACTTACAAGTTGGCAAATAATAGTATTTATGGCAAGACTATGGAAAATGTTGATAGGAGAATTGACGTAAGACTTGTTACAGAGTGGGAAAAAAATAGAAGAAAAGATGGTGCTGAGAATTTAATTGCAAAACCATATTTCAAGGACTTAACAATATTTTCTGAAAACTTGGTAGCTATTCAAATGCAAAAGATTCAAGTTACTTACAATAAACCAATATATGTAGGCTTCTCAATATTAGATATATCTAAAACTGTCATGTATGATTTCTTTTATAATTTTTTAAAACCTCTTTATCAGGAAAATATTTCACTTTTATACACCGATACCGATTCGTTCATTTTAGAAGTCACAACTCCAAATATTTATTCTGACATGATAAAAAATATTCACAAATTTGACACATCTAATTATGAATTTAATAATATTCATGAAATGCCTATTACAAAGTCAGTTATAGGAAAATTCAAAGATGAATATGCTGGTGAACCCATTACTGCTTTCTTTGGTACTGGAGCAAAAGCATATTGTATTAAAACGGAAAACAGTTTAACAAAAAAAGCAAAAGGTGTTAAAAAAAGTGCAATTAAAAAGCAGTTGGATTTTATTCATTATAAAGATGTTGTTGAAAATCATTCTAAAACCTTTTGTTCAATGTATGTTTTTCGATCTAGACAACATACAATTTTTACAGAGTTAATTAATAAATTGGCTTTGAGTTCCGAAGATGATAAGCGGTATAAAATTCCCTATAGTTTTAATACATTAGCTTGGGGACACCAAGATATTGCTTTGTATCAATGGAATGCAGAACATGAAGATTTAGATATATTTATGTAGATATTATAAGGTATTTAAATTTGTTGTTTTTGAAACCAAAGTTAGTCTTCATAAGTCTTTCACAAAATGTGCATAGAAACTTTTGACAAAGAAATTGATAACAGTTATTTTAAAATATATGAAAAACGACTTTCCACTTTTAAAAAATGGAAAGGAAAATTGAGACCAGAAGTGTTAGCTGGAGCTGGCTTTTACTATACTTCAATCAATGATATTTGTAAATGTTTTTATTGTGGTATTGAAATTTTTGATTGGTTAAGTTATGATGATCCTATTGTGGAGCATAAGAAATTTGCTAGGAATTGTGATTTAAATAACTGTTTATGGAAAAATAGGAATCGAATAATTGTAACCATTCAAAATAAGTCTTCAAGCTACACATTTTATATAGTATTATTAATATCCTTATTTATGAACTTTTACATATATTTAAATTAAGTATTTTATTGTTATTTTTTTACAACTGCTTTTGCTTTCGTGGTGAAAGTATCTGCTTAATGTTAATAAATTTGGAATATAATTATTAATTTGTTTTAATGACTATCAGTAGATCTCAATTTATTCTTCTTTATTTTATTTTCCAAAATGTTTTTTATGTTCATCATCCCCCTGGCGTAACACAGTGTGAAATATGTTTTTCTAATAAAACAGACGTCACTCTAAGTAAATATTGTAAATTTATGAAAATTGGATTAATTAACAATAGTACAATTAGTTGAATGGAACGAATAAATGGAAATGAAAATGCAAGTAAATTTTTTAAAATTTTGTATCATTATCCAAATCGATCTATTTTTGATACAAATTGGATAGAAAGGTTAGAGTTTAAAAATAATCAGTTACAAATTTTAACCCCCAACTGTACCAATTATTATGACGGATTCAAAAATTATTACTTTTCCATCATTAGTGTTACATTAAACTTTGCATTATTTTTATACATTACCATTTTAATTATTTATCTTTATTACAAATTTCAAACTGGAAATCTATTTTTTCATTAATCCATTTTAATCGAAAATTTAAAGAAAGTGGGGATGAGAATATTTAAGTACAAGAATAACACAATATGTTTCAGTCTCGTTTAGTCATTATGAACAACGCCGTGGTTCATAAACCTTTGGAAACGCTTCTTAATTCAAAAATTTATTTTTTAAATAATTCTTTGTCAAAATTTGTTCTTGTTGGCATTAGTTTAAATGATTTTTCTCCAAAAATTGTAATTGGTGGAAAAACTGGATTTTCAATCGCACTAACCGAAGAAAATTGGAAAGACATTTGTGTTCATCAAGGAATTATTGTAAACAATTTCTACTTTCCTCAAGTTGATCAAACCAGTGTGAATATAAACAACATTCATCTGCAGGTTCAGAAAATAAATGATACCCCTGTTCTACAAATTACAAAAGGCCCACACTTCATATACTTAGGACAAGAGTCTTTGGACAATTTGTGGCGATTAAAGGAAATTATTGATTATAGATTATCTATACTTAAAAGGCAAGAATTCAATACATATTTCAAAATATTTCAAAATAATATTTCATCTGATTGTGGCGACTTGTGTACGCATGTTTATAATATAATAAGTCCAACAGAAAATCCTAACAGTGAAAATGTTTCAACTATGATGGAATTACTTGCTTTATATCCTGAACAAATGGAAAACAAATTGAAGCAAAATGGAACAAAACGAAAATATTACGAAGAAAACAATGAAAATGGATCAAAAAGAAAATATTACGAAGAAAACAATATCTTTTCTGGAAGAGAACAATAAGGTGCATGTGTTAGTGAAGTGGAGCTTTGCTTACAGACAAGCCCGTAGGAGTAACTTTCAGATGTGGTACTTAGATAGACTCCGTTTTGAAAAAAGAATAAATGATTGTAAACTTATTCTAGATTCGATATTATCTGAGGAACATAGAAATAAAATATATTTGACACGTTTTAATAAAAATTGTATTTGATGTTTTACTTAATAAAATTTTAGTTTAGTAAATGTGAATTTTATTTGAAATTAATTAGCACATTAAGACTTTGTAATTTGTATCAGCTAAAGCATAAAGTGAGGAACAGAAATAAAACAAATTTAACTAAAATTTAATTTCAATTTAATTAAACAATATTTTTTTTATCAATCCATGTATTATATTTTTTATCAAGTCCTAACCATTTCACATAAACTTTGTTTCCTTTCCTTCTCAAAATCTTCTCAATAAGATACACATCGGTATGCTTTACTTTTAGTAATTCTTGCTCATAAAAACCACCCAGAATGTCCTGATTATCTTCGTCTTGAATTAAATATGTCCAAGGGTTTGTCATCTTAACTTCTTTAATGTGGAATATCTCATTTGACCAATTTGGTGTGTAACCTTTTGAAAATGCCTCTCGATGCTTGCTTATTCGTACGTGATCACCCACTTTAAACTTTGGAGATTTTATATCTAACGTTTTAGCATGAGTAAATGCAGATTTCAAGATTCTATTTTCATTTGTTTTATTTACTTGTTTTGGCTTCATTCCTATTGAAGAATGTTTTGTATTGTTATAATCTTTTACAATATCCGCTAATATATTAAACCATTTGTAATTTCCTTGAATGCTAAATATTTTCCACATATTATTCTTTAAAGTCCTGTTCACTCTTTCTACTATACTCGCTTTCAAATTGGAAAACGTGCTATAATGGTTAATTCGAAATTGTTGCATCAAATTTTGAAAATGTACATTGAAAAACTCTCTCCCTCTATCCGTTTGCAAGTTTTTTGGTGGAGTTTTTGCACTGATTAATATTTTTTTCATTGCCGCTGTTACGTCTTTTCCAGATTTAGATTTTAACGGTTCGGCCCAAACATACTTAGAAAATACATTTATGGTAATCAAGATATATTTAAATCCCTTATTAAATTTGGCATAGGGTAACATTTCAACCAAATCAGCTTGAAAAAGATCATTTAACCCTTTCACTACCACCCTTCTGCGTTTGTAGTTTTTTCTAGCAGGTTTATGTAATTCATTAACGACTTGTTGTTTAACGGTTGTCATGACAACAAACTTGTTTATTCAATTTTAAGGAAGTTCACTTTCTATGTTTTGTAATAATTCGAAATATAACTTTTATATGTTTTTTCCCATTAATTCAATTTATCAATTTGTATTGTATAACTTTTTTCATTTAAAATTTTACTAATTTTAGTAATCTCCTTTTCTAACGCATTAAAGGATTTTTTTATCTCTCCAGTTAAGAAAGTAGTTGATCTACTATCACTATTTTTTAATTCCTCCTCTGTTTTATTTAATTCTTGTTCTAATTTCTTAATTACACTGGACATTATATTTTCCAAGGAAATATATTGTTGATTTTCTTCCAAAGTGAGTTGGTCAATTGTTCTACTGTTAAGAATGCTATTTTGATTTCTTTTTTTTCATCATCTAACCTTTTTATAAAAGTTCTTAATTGTTTAATTTTTTCCTTGTGTTTTTCAATTATTACTTCTCTTATATTTGTTTCCATTATTTTATTAATTTTGTTGATATCATCACTTAATTTTTTGTCTTCCTTTTTAACATGTTCATTTAAAAATTGCAAATCTTTACTTATTTGATTTAGCGTTAGCAACTGTTTATTAACGTTTTCAATTGAGGTATAGCATCCTTTAATCTGGTTTTCATACTTTAAAAAATTTTCATCAAAAACCTTAAGCTTTTTAGCAAAGATTTCATTATTTGTTTCATTTTCACCTAATCTCCTTTTTAAATTATTAATGTCACTTATTCTCTCTTGATTTTGTTTTGAAATATGGCGTCCAAATTTATCAACTGTCATGTTGAGCTTTCATTAAACAATAAATATGATTATATTTGATAGCTGTTATTTATAGTATTACTTTATCTTCTCTTAATTCTTCAATAATAGAGATAATCTCGTTACTATGAGCATTATTTCCCGCATCACTTGATGAAATTAATAAACGTAGCCTATCAACAATTTCGTTAACATTATTCCAGTATACATAGTCTGTATTTGATCTGTTTGTTTTCAAAATTAATCCCTTTCCTGTAGATTTGGCTCTAGTTGTTCTAAACGGAGGTTTTGGTTTGTTAAATGCTGTAACTAATCTTGGCAAGGTTTTTGTCTTTGTAATCCCCTTTCTTTGTAAATATGGTCCTATTATTGTAACATATTTGTGTGATGTATTTCCTTGAACTTGTTCATTTGAATCAAAATTCCTACGATATACATTTGTTTTAGCTAGAATGTTCATGTAATTATCTAAATCTCCCTTCTTATAACCTTTCGGTTCTTTTTTGAAAAGCAATTCGTATAAACCTGGCGTGCCTGTGTACGTTATTCCTCCCACTTTAATGTCTTTTCCAATAATTTCTACCGGTATCTGTGTTAAACCAAAAGAAAACTTATCCGTTTCGAGGTCATGAACTATTCCATAATAATGGTCAAATTTATGTTGTGTATCTTTCACACCCTCATCAATATATGATCTGGGTAATTCATGAAAATCTGCTAAGTAATCTTTATATGATGGTGTACCAACATAGGTTTGAATTGTTTTTCTAGTTTGTTCCAATATGTCTGACAAGTTTAAATTTGTTGTTGTGTCACTAGAAGGATCTGAAGTTTCTGCTATAACAGTTGATGACAATGGTTGTACTACAGGAGAGGAAGAAGTGATACTACTGTCATTTAAAAATGTTGGTAGTTCTGTAGGGAGAGAAAGGAGTTTTTCCTGTTTTCTGAATATTTTTCGTCGGAGTTGATGTTTTATAAAGCTTTGTAGGTGTTTTGAAATCTTCATACTTTGAAACTCTTTCTTCTTTTAAATCGAATGGTTCGGATTTACCAATACTTGAAATTAGCTGTTTAAGTGGTTGTGTTATTGGTCTATAAGTTTGTTCTAATTCGGACTGAGCAGTAGAAGTAGCTAATTTCAAGCTTTGATATTTCTGCTTCACGGCTTGTCTCGATCTTATTAATTCTCGAGCTAAACGTTTATCCATGCTGTACAAGTTTTAAATGAAATAAAACTGCAAATTTTTTACTTTTATAAATATATAAAGGAATCGAATTTACTCCTATATCTGCCGTGATTTACTTCACAATCTTTGTCAATTACAAGAAAGCCATATGGATCCATCCAACAGTTAGCACAAATATTTTTAAACTGATCAAATGTCATATCCAATATACAGTGGTCATTATATATATGTTTTAAACTCAAACAGTCCTGTTTAAATAAAATTAATAAGTTTGCATTTTCTCGAATTAGACGTTTAAGGATTGAGGAATATCCTTGAAAAATAAAAAAACAATCGGTGTTTCTATGCCTTCCATGCGTGAAATAGTCCCTAATAATAGATTGATTATGACAAGCAATATCATCAAAAATGATAACGGAATTTGGCTTTATCTCATGAGGTGAAATAATGTTCTCATCGCTATCATATTCAAAGTATCCAATTTCTTTCATAGGTTTTAACAACTTTCTTAAATATTCATATTTTGGTTGATCTAATGACTTTGAATAAACATAGACGTTTTCAAACCTAATTCCATTTGGATGCTCGAGCAGTGTAAGCATAACGTTGGTTTTACCGCTACCACTGCAACCAACTATAAGCCCTCTTTTTGAACCACCGCAAAACAAGTCACCATGCTTTCTCAACTGTTTACTTAAAATTTTTTCATCATGATTATTTACTGGTAATGAGAATTTTTGTTTTTCAATCCTCATTCTTAATCACACTAGTAAATATTTTTAGCTGTAAAAGTATTTATACCAGAAAAATGTCAATGTGCTTTTAGTATAAAAAGAACTTCAATGACTGTGGGTCGCCATAAGTTGAAAAAAACTATTAAAACACGTAATAGAAAAGGCTCTGGTTTAGTAAATAAATTAATTAGCAAACTACCTTTCGAAGTTCATATACCAGGATATAATTATTGTGGTCCCGGCACCAACTTGGAAAAAAGATTAACTAGAGGTGACGTTGGTATAAATCCATTGGATTCCGCTTGCAAAGAACATGATATATCTTACTCTCAGACTGAAGATTTATCAAAAAGACACATATCTGACCAAATATTAGAAAAAAAAGCCTGGGATAGGGTAAAAGCTAAAGATTCTTCTATTGGTGAAAAAATTGCAGCTTTAAGTGTTGCAGGAATAATGAAGGGTAAAAGAAAGTTCGGTTTGGGATTAAAAAATACAAAAGGGGGTAAACTTAAATTGAGAAAAAAATGTATCATTCGAACACCCAAAAAAATTGGAGGATTTCTACCTCTTTTGTTTCCCATTCTTGGCGCCCTGGGTGCACTAGGTGGAGGCGCGGCAGGAATTGCTAAGGCAGTAAATGATGCTAAAGCAGCTAAACAGCAACTAGAAGAAATACATAGACATAATATTGCAATGGAAAATGCTTCTAAAGAAGGGAAAGGATTATATATTAGACCATATAAAGGAAAGGGACTATTTATTAGACCTTATAAAGGAGGATCCGTCAAAATGAAAGCAATCAGACAAAAAAAAACTCAAAATAAGTTTTCCAAAAAGAGCACTTACGAACAATGATATTATTAAATATGTAAAGTTGTTAAAAATAACTGGCTTTAGAGGTGTTTTTATGCTCGATGAACTTCCAAAAAAAATTAATCTGAAAGAATGTGGTATTGTAAATTTGGATAAAAAACAAAATAAAGGATCTCATTGGACTGCTTATATTAAAAATAACAAAAATGTAATATATTTTGATAGTTATGGAAATTTAAAACCACCTTTTGAACTTCTCAAATATTTTAATTCGAATGGCAAAGTGGATGTATTTTATACTTATGAAAATAAACAAAAATTTAATTCATATAACTGTGGTCAACTATCCCTAAAATTTTTGCAAAAAAATATATAAACTCATTATTTATTGTAATATCTCATTCATAAATAAACTGCAATGTCTACCACAATTGCCATATCAGGAAACAGTTCTGTTTTGTCTGCTGATTTTAATCCGCCCATATATTTAGAGGATGAAAAACAATATTACCTGGGTTTAGCTGATTTTGAAACGTTTATGACTATCCCCAATATAAAAGAAGGATATAATAAATTTTATATAGATAAAAAAGTAATTGTTATTCCCGACGGAACTTATGACATTACAGATATAGAAACATACATAAGAGAAAGTATAGAAGATTTATTTCCGAATGAAAAAATTTTTTTTCTTTTAAAAGCAAATGTTAATACTCTAAAAACTTTTTTAATGTGTAGTAGAATAATTGATTTTACCAAGGAAGATTCGATAGGAAAAATGTTGGGTTTTAATAGCAGGATACTAGAAGCTATGAAAGAGGAAGAATCAGATAATGTTGCAAAAATAACTAAGGTGAATGCTATTTGTATTGACTGTAATATTTGTGTCGGTTCTTACAATAATGGTAAACCTGTTCATATTATTCACCAGTTTTATCCAACTGTAGCTCCAGGGTATAAAATAGTTGAATCTCCTTTGCCCATTTTGTATTTTCCAGTTAGCGTCAAAGCAATTAACAATATAACAGTTAAAATAGTTGATCAAGACGGAGAACTTATCAGTTTTAGAGGAGAAACTATAACAGTAAGGTTACATTTACAAACAAGTGAAATATAAAATGGTTGTTAGATATAATAGAGCCGTTGGGATGAGACTTGCCCCTACCACTATCAACAAAGTAAAAACTTATAAAAAGAAAAAGCCTAAACAACAGTTCAGTATCAAATCCAACACCAACAAGTTAAGACGAGATAATCGTAAATTTCTCACATCCTTGGGTTTCACTGTTTTAAAATAATGAACATATTAAACGTAAACGAAAAGCTTTATGTAGACAATTCCATCGTCAGTTCTGAGCTTCACACATATCAACCATATATTTCTTCAAAATTCGATTACAATGATGAAATAAGGATCCCAATTCAAGAACTCGATGCTTACACTCTACCATCAGATAGTTTACTTTATATCGAAGGAAAATTAACTAATACAGAAGGTAAATATAAGAAAGAATTGCTATTTATTAACAATGGTATAGCCTTTTTGTTCAGAGAAATCCGCTATGAACTAAACGGAATTACTATAGATTCAATAAGAAATGTTGGATTAGCATCAACCTTAAAAAGCTACCTTTCTCACAATACCAACGAAAGTTTAAAACTGGAAAATGCAGGTTGGTTTCCACATCGGAAAGAAGGTGATACAATTTTAGTTGATAATGATGGAAAATTCTCCGTATCCATACCACTAAAAATGCTTTTAGGATTTTTTGAAGATTACAGAAAAATTATTATGAATATGAAACAGGAATTGGTTCTTATTAGATCAACTGATGATTTAGATGGTGTTATTTTCAAAGAAGATCCGGCACACCTTGTTACTGCTCCTGACACTCCATTGGTTACTTTCGATAAAATTTATTGGAAAGTTCCTCACATTCTAGTTGATATGCCACAACAACTTGCTCTATCAAAAATATTAGAATCAAATAAAGATATATTGATAGGATTCAGGAGTTGGGAACTTGTTGAATATTCTTCTCTAACCGAAACAACCCGTCACACATGGCCGGTAAAAACAACTAGTAAACTAGAAGCTCCTCGTCATGTTGTGATTGGCTTTCAAGAAAACAGAAAAGGGAAAATTGTTAAAGATATGAGTAAATTTGACAATATTACCTTGTCAAATATTAGAGTATATTTAAATTCTGAAAGATATCCTTATCACGATTTGTACTTAAATTTCGAAGAAAACAAATTTTCTGCTTTATACGAAATGTTTGCCAACTTTAGACAGTCTTACTATGGTGTTCCAAATGAACCCATTTTTAATCCTGAACAATTCAAAAACATTAGTCCTATTACACATATTGATTGCTCCCATCAAAAAGAAACAATTCAAACGGGATCCGTAGTAATGAGAATTGAATTTGAGACACACAATGCAATTAAAAAAGATACTTCTGCTTATTGTCTTATTTTACATGACAAATTATTTAGCTACAACCCTCTTACTAAAATTGTGAAACAATTATAAACTTTATCCCCACTATTTTCATATTTCGATTTAATTTAAAGAAATTTTCAAAAGCTTTTAGTTTTAATCATGACATCAAAACTACAACTACAAATTGAAAAATTTATTTTTAAAATTAATCAACTGAAAGAAGAAATTGCAAATTATTCAAGTAAAAAAAGTCTCATTAAAAAATTTGCTGCTTTGAAAATATGAGATTGGTTATAGATATTCAAGGATTCAAAGATGAAAAAAATAAATTTATACCGAAAGAGCTTGCAGCTTTTACATTTTTAAAAAGCCTTTTCCAATGGAGTTTCTTTCACCTGATTGTCACAAGCAGGCGGTATGGTTAACGAAAAATTATCATTGTATACATTGGAATAATGGATTTACTCCATTACATCATTTCCCAAAAATAATTGAAACACTTACGAAGAAAGCAGATTTTGTTTTTGTAAAAGGAAGCGAAAAAAAGGATTTTATACAGAAATATTCTAAAAAGCATGTGATTGAAATAGATGAACAACCAGCGCTAAAGCTAATGGAACCAAAATGCTTCTATCATTCAAAATCACCTTGTATGTGTGCTTTGACAAATGTGTTATTTTTATATGACAATTGTTTTATGAACGAATAAAAATATAAAAAAAAAAACTTAATTACCTTTTTATTTTGCATTAACCAACCATGATTGAATACAATTAATATGATACCTTAAATCTAATTTTCTAAATTCATTTAAAAGTTCATACTCATTTTTATATTTTAAATAATCATTACAAAATTTAGCGGCTAATTTACATTGTTTCATTCGATCTATATTATTAACATATGCTGACAAATCTTGTGCTTCTGCGTCTTCTTCGCCTACAATTGATAAATATTGGAAGTATGCAGCAGATATAATAAACTCTTCATACATTTCAGTAACCATTTGCTCCATTGTAAATATTATTAAATTTATTCTTCCTTTTCAATTTCTTGAAGAATAGTATCCTCGTCAATAAATTGCTTCAAGTCTTTTAAATAGTAACCAAAGCCAATATCTTTTAGATCTTGAATAAGTTGAAAAAAATTTAATGTTTCAATGTATTTGTTGCAACAGAGGGCAGCCTTTACGAATTCCTCAGATTGATTACAATAAAAGTCTATTCACTCCGGACCACTTGCCATACAATATGAGAAATAGGTTTTTGAAAGATTACTAAATTTCTCCTCTAATAATTTAACTGCAATCAGCAACTCAGCCATTTCATTTATTTAACATAATATTTTAAATATGTAGGGGGACGTCTCTTGCGAATAGGATTAACTTTCTTTGATAATACCTGTTTTTTATCTTCGTATAATTGAAACCTCTTTTGGGTTGCAATAATAGCAGGTATAAATTGGCAATCTTCTCCTATAAATTCTATTAGGTGGCTTAATTCTCCTACAAAGTATGATTTCCCAAATGTATTGAAAAACGTAGTAAGGCTTATAATTCCTTCTAAATAATCATCACAACAGTCAATTGCTTTTAAATAATCTCGTTTCAGTGGATAAAACAGCTTGGTGTATTCATCTTTCGAAATCACTTCAAAGAAATTGAGATATTTAACTTTTAACTGTCTGATAGTTGTAGTTAATTTTTCGCGATTACACATAATTCACTTATTACTTGACACATTTTTTCTTTTTGTTTTATACAAAATTGGTGGAAAAATTCAAAAATAACTTTTTACGCAACTCGAGCACAGCTTAGTAAATGTGTCTCGGCATACTAAAATGATCATGATGCACCTATTTATAAGACTTAAGAATACAAAATCAAATGTGGGAGAACAAAGAGAAAAAATTAAAAAATATGATGCGAATGAGAATAAAAGGGGAGGAAGTTAAGAATGAGGGACATGAGAGAGAGGAAGAGGAGGAGGAGGAGGCGCTCCCCTATTATAACTACTATTTATAGATGAGTTTCCTAACTTTGTTTGATAGGTATGTTTGTGTGAATTCCAATTCAAATTAGAGTCAATCATTATACCAGGGTACTTAGTTTCAGATGTTTTTTTAATTTTTGGGTCACACTTACACTGAGTATGGTCAGGAGATTTGTACTCATGTAAAGTTAGTTCAGTCATAGTACAGGATTTAAATTTATTAACCGAAAAGCACACAAAATTAGGTTCACTTGCACTTATTGTTAGATAATTGAAGTCACGCTATTCTTTGACTCCTCTTTTTGCCCATGCATAATTTTTCCTCCCTAAATGTCTTATAAATAGAGTAAGAGTAAGAGATGTTATAGCATCTTTAGTACTACAGTTATTCCTGAACTCATATTGGTTTTTTGAAATTATATTATTTTGCGCAACAAATTCGATTAATCTCAGCTCTATGCACGTTTCAATCAGTTTGGAAAGATTGCTTGTTAATGCTATGGGATGGTTAGTATTAGGCATTTTGTCTCCAGATTTATAAGTGTCAGGTGTAATTATGGCATGTTTCATGCAAATTGAAAACTCTCCCATTAGAAAAATAAGGTTTATCAGGTATTGCAGTGTCTATAGAAGATATGTGTGAATAAATTTTAGTGTACTAACAGTTATTTTATCGCAGCCAGGGATAGATTCATTTTTAAGAGTTTTTAATTGTAAAAGAATATCATTATTAGTTATAGGTTTATTTTTTATTTTGCATTTATAATCTAATTTTAATATCTTATTGGCCATTTTTTACCTATTTTACAAAAATAATTATTTATTGCAGTAGGCACTTCAAGATCTGACTTTACGTCCATCCCATTTTCGTCAACTATAGTGTTAAAACAATTTTTAGTATTTCCTTTTTCATTTGTTACCTGTTTAATTATTTTTCATGTTCGTTTAGGGTCTAATTTGGAATTCTCTAGCTCTAGTGAGTAATAATCATTTTTTGCTTTTTTTATCAAGGCACTCAGATCGTCTCTATAAGTTCTAAATCTTTGGAAAGCTTTTGGGACTTGTTATCTGTTTGTCTTGTTGATGCAACTAGACCCTGTATTATCCATGGTTTTAATTTATGATTTCTGCTGTTTTTTGGTTTTGATTCTGTCGCCGCATCAGTAAGTTTTTTTAAAGTATTAACCAAAAGTTCAGCTCAATCATGTAAGTTACTTGTTTTGTATAAATCTTCCCACTTTTCGTTTCTTAAATTTTTATTTAGTTTCGTTTAATTTTTTTTTATATATAATTCGCTTACTAGAGTTCGCTTTGCATTAAGCTGTATATTTAAGATTATAGGATAGTGGTCTGAAATGCCATTAGTTACTATTTCAGATTGTACCTCTGAGTGTTTTTTCAAATTCTTGACAAAAAATGATTAATACAAGAGGGTTGCTGACCCTCTCTTACTTTTGTAGGTTTATTAAATTGACTATTAAGACCGTAGGTTTGCAAAATTTTTAAATATTTCAGTATTTCTTTGCCGGTTTTTAAAATATTTAAATTGATGTCACCCAAAAATCAAACTTTTTAATTATTTTTGTGGATAATAATTCATTTAGTTCTAGAAAAAAATAATTTTTGTTTATTGATGACAATCTATAATTACCCATTACACATACAATAACACCATTCTTGCTTAGAATTACCCTGACAAACCTGCTATTACTTACACTTATAATTTCACAGTCTCTCACACATTAACTCCCAACATATAAAGCAAATCCATCACACCCATTTATATCGCTATTATTATAAATTCATTATGTATTAGATTTTTTTCGGATAAAGCGATTATGTCAAATATTATATTTATTATTATTATCATAAAGCAGTAGGCGGCTATCTGTCAGCCGATGAGACTGCTCTGTAGTCTTTATTTTATCACAGTTGCTTCTTAACAGTCTTTATAAACTTTGGTTCACTATTACAGTTAGTTACTACACCTTTTAAAGACAAGTCCGTAATCCATCACAGGTCAGGTTCTGACATTGAGAGACTTGTCGAATGGTGCAGCACCAATTGCCTGCTTCTGAACATAACTAAATGTAAAGTGCTCCGATTTTATAGGTGCAATAATCCCATTGATTCCATGTACTTTATGAACAACGTAAATCTTAAAGTTGTTACTTCTTTCAATGATTTGGGTATTGTTTTTGACGAAAAACTCACTTTTATTTTGCACATTGATAATATAGTACTTAAGGTTGTCAGATTACTAGGTTTTATTAAATGATATACTAAGCATGTCATGGATACTAAAGCTATTGTTTGTCTCTATAACTCCCTGGTTCAGAATGTTTTGGAGTACTGTTCTACTATATGGAGTCCTTCATATTAGTGTTACATTGACAGAATTGAAAAAGTTCAAAATAAATTTGCAAAATACCTTTTATTATATATAAGAGTAATTAGGCCTATGGCAGATCAAGTCAGACCTACCACTAATGTCATGGGAATGTGTTCTGACCCGATCAACAAACAAATCCTCATATGATCTAATGAAGAGGGCTGCTTCAAAGATGTTGTTGTTGAAGTAACTGTGAGAAAACCTACTTTTTTGAATAATTGCCTGCACGAGTCCTGTTGTCCAAAGTTAAAGATGTTTTTCAAACACCATTTTTGAAGTACTGAGATTCGATTGACCTCACTGCTGCCCCCCCAGACTACAATCTCATATCTGATTGGCGAGTGAACATGCGAATGATATGCCACAAGAGATGCTTCAACAGAAATGTTCTGTGAGAGAACCTTTAGAGCAAATGCACATCTCACCAAGACTGGTGCTAAACCATCAATGTGAGCCCTCCAGTTCAAGCGAGAATCCAGGCAGATCCCCAGGAACTGTGCAGAATGTACCACAGAAATAACCTAGTCCACACATTGGAATAGCAGTAATTCTTCAAGATGCATATATGAGAATTGAACTATCTGAATCTTTTTCACTTTCAAAACCAGGTTATTGGCCGAAAACCAATTTTCTAAGTTGTGGAGGGTCTCAGAAAGAAACTTGCTTGGGTTGCAGGCCTTAAGTACAGAAAAGATGACTGAAGTGTCATCAGCAAACTGTGCCATATGGTGATTGATTACCTGGGGGAGTTCGTTAGTATAAATAATGTACAAAAGTGGCCCTAGAAGTGATCCCTGCAGAACACCCTGTTTTACAGTTTCCAGGCCAGATCTTAATCTCTCACCATCTTGAGTACAATCTACCACACACTGCCGTCTATCTGAAAGATATGATTCAAGTAGTTTCCATACAACACTCCTTACACGACAATGTTCAAGCTTGGAAAGAAGCTGATGTTGACACTGTCGAATGCCTTCGACAGGTCGAGACACATTGCCATGGTGTGTTGGGTTTGGTTTAAGGAGTCTAAAATATGTGTTAGTGCCCGATATGCAGCACATATGGTTGATCTTTTGCGAAATCCATTTTGAACATCTGAGTATGGTTTTTTTCAAAAAAATGTACAAGTCTCCCATATATAACTTTTTCATATACTTTACTTGTGTTGTTTAGTAGTGCTACCGGCCTATGGTTTCTGATGTCATTTTTTTCTCCTTTTTTGTAAATTGGTTTAATTTGTGCTATTTTAAGTTTTGACGGAAAGACACCTGAACTCAGAGTGAGATTAATCAAATAAGACAGGATGGGAGAAATTTCATCAGTGACACATTTGAGTAACAAAATCGGTATTTCATCTATGCCTGTAGATTTATTATTTTTAAGACCTTTTATGATTTTGTTAGTTTCCTGAGGGCTAGTTGGATTTAGAAAGACGCTCCTGTCACATCTTTTAACATATTTTATATTATTATATATAATATATTTTTTTTCAAGTACTTACTCCAGCAACTCGGGTGATGTATCTAAAATTGTTTTACCTCCTTATAATTATAATAACAATATCTCTTCCCTTAATATATGCATTTCAGATGTTTATACTAGATTAAATAATCTGGATGTCAGTAAGGGCCCTGGACCTGATGGAATCCCTCCATGTTTACTCAAACACTGTAGTTTTATCTTAGCCAGACCCCTTTGCTTTATCTTTAATCTATCACTTAGTTCTGGCTGCTTTCCTTCTCGTTGGAAGATTAGTTTTCTTACCCCTATTTACAAATCAGGTGACCGGTCAAGTGTTACAAACTATAGACCCATAAGCATTTTGAGCACTATCCCTAAATTGTTTGAGACTTTTGTTTGTGACCACCTTTCTTCCATACTGGGTAAGGACTTGATCAACCAACAGTATGGGTTCCGCCCGGGGTCTTCGACTGAGCTCAATCTGCTCACTTACAGTAATTATTTGTTGAAGGCCTTGGAGAGTGGGTGTCAGGTTCATTCCATTTACACTGACTTCTCCAAGGCTTTCGATCGCGTTAATCATAAAATATTGATTCACAAACTGAGGGCTCTGGGTGTCGGTGGTTCTCTTTTGGAGTGGTTAAATAGCTACTTGACTGGTCGCCTTCAGCGGGTTCGCGTTCAGGGTTACACATCTAAAGATATTGAAGTTCAATCCGGTGTTCCACAGGGATCCCATCTGGGGCCCCTGTTATTTAATGTTTTTATCAATGATATTCAAGAATGTTTTCACTTTGGTAACTTTGTTCTTTTTGCAGATGACCTTAAACTCTTTCTAAAGGTGCTTAATAGGGATCATTGTGAACAGCTTCAGTCTGACCTAAATAGATTTGTCGCGTGGTGCGGTGCCAATTGTATGGACTTAGACGTTTCTAAATGCCACTGGATTGTCTTTGGGCATGGGAAAAACATAACTAACTTTCCTTACACCATCAAGGATGTTCCATTGAGCTCTGTATCACAGATAAAAGACCTTGGAGTTGTTTTTGATAACCAGCTCTCCTTTGTTCACCATGTGATGTTTATCACAAGCAAATCACTGCAAATGTTGGGTTATGTCAGGAGATGCTGCCATGACTTTCACAATCTACAAGCCATCAGAACTTTGTATTGTGCCCTTATCAGACCTCAGCTTGAATATGCATCATCTGTATGGTCACCTTGTTATCAAGTACATATAAACGCCATTGAGAGAGTTTATTTTATTTATTTATTTTATTTATTTATTTATTTATTCGTACAGTAAAATACACAATTAACAAATGCTTAAATCTAAACAAAATAGTTGCCTTACTTGTGTAGAGGGTACCTAGATGAAAGGATCATCTGTATGTACCTCGATATTAAACTCACATTATTGCTTAATTGTAAAGAAATTATATATTATGTAATTATACCTTTGTGTAGCCTAGCGTATATAACAACCTAATACATACAACCAGAATTAACTAAAGAACATTAATAAGGTGATTTTTATTTTGAAAAATAAACGACCGACATTCTATGATGAAACGTTTCATATTTACAATGTTTTTAATTTCATTAGGAAGCAAATTATAGATCTTAGGTGCTATAACATCAGCAAATCTCTGATTACCATCACATTTTCTATAAGGAACTGATAGCATTTGATTAGTGTTGTTTCTGGTTAAGTAACAGTGATCAATGTAGTTCTTGTTGGATTTAAAGCAAAATATACAATTGGCCAACAAATACAAAGATCTAACATTTAAGATATCTTCATTGTAGAGGAGACTAGTTGAATATAATCTGTTTTTAAAATTGATTACTTTAAGAATGTAATTCTGAATTACAGAGAGTGGACATAGAACATTATCATAAAGCCCCCCCCATACAATTATGCCATACCTTAACAACGACTCCACCAATGATTTATAGATCAATCTTAATATTTTGGCAGTTAATATATTTCGAATAACATAGAATTTATGAATTAAACTTCTCAATTTGTTAGTTAAATTATGAATATGTTTTGACCATTTTAGATGGTTATCTATAGTAACTCCGAGATATTTTGCTGATTCAGAATCTTTTATAGTAAGTCTGTAGTCAGGCAATGAAATTGAGTTATAGTGTGGACGATTTGCTTCGGTTAGTGAAAAGGCAATATAGACAGTTTTTGTGTTATTAAGAGTTAATTTATGTGTATCCAGCCAGTTTTTTACTTTCTTCAGTCCTGTCATAACTTTGGTTTTTACTGACTCCCAAGTATCCCCCTCAAAAAGCATAACAGTATCATCCGCATAAGAAATTACAGTTCCACCCGTGTTTAAATTTAATAATGAATTTATGTAAGAAATGAAGAGCAAAGGGCCAAGCACTGTACCCTGAGGCACACCTATTTCTACGGTCAGGGGATCACTAATGGTATTCTTAATTTTAACCATCTGCTTCCTATCACTCAAATAGCTACCAAAGACATCCAACACTGTACCCCTGACTCCATATTTTTCAAGTGCCTCCAACAGTTGTTTGTGGGGCACAGTATCAAATGCCTTTGCCAGATCTAAGAAAACCACAATACTTTTTTTTCCAGAGTCAAGTTGTTGTTTTATTAGACTAATAAGCTTATACATGGCATCCGCAGTGCTAACATTCTTCATGAAACCAAATTGATTATTATGCAAAATGCCCATCGATGTAAGATATTCATATAATCTTTTTTTCAGACATTTTTCAAAAATTTTTGTAAAAGTGGAAACTAGACTAATTGGTCGGTAGTTTGAGATGTCATCTTTGGGACCATTTTTATAGATTGGCGTAACAATTGAAACCTTAAAATCAGAGGGAACCCTGCCAGATAAGAATATAAGATTGATAATATGAATTAATGGATCTTTGATATACATGTGTACTTTTTTAACCAGTTTCGTTGATATGCCATCAAGTCCAGGAGAACAATTATTTTTTAAGCTGCTAATATGTACTAGAATTTCATCATTAGTTACAGGAGTCAGTGACATAGAATTGACTGGGTTAGGATAATTTAACTTTAAGCCAGATGATGGATGAGGTATTTTAGCAGCCATATCTTTACCTATATTTATAAAGTAGTTGTTACAAAAATTTGCCATTTCATTATCATTAAGTGTTTTTTTTTTAGAATTGGTAATATTTAAATCATTACTAGCCTTGTTTGAAACTTGATTTGAAGCATCATTAATTATCTGATATATTTTTTTTATATTTCTACTATTCTGTATAACTTGATTCCTATATATAGTTCAAAGGTCATTTCTTAGATTTTTAGCATTCAAATCTGGCCAGCCCCAAGTTCTGAGTTACAATATTCTGCAGCAGGAATATCATCTTAATTCACTATCATCACGTAGAACATCGCACGACCTTAAGCTGTTTTATAAAATTTTGAACGGCACCGTGATGTGCCCATCCTTACTAAATGAAATAGGTCTTCACGTACCTTCTAGGTTAACCCGTTCCGCGCGGCCATTCTGGGTACCTTTTCACCGAACTAACTATGGCCAGAACTCTTATTTAACTAGATGTTCAAATTTGGCCAATGAGCACTCTTCTTCTTTGGACTTTTTTAATTCCCGCACAGTCTTTCTAAAAGAATTGAATCGTCTTAATTTGTAATATAGACTTTGTGATTGTATTTTGTTTCTCTGTTCAAATGTGATAAAGTGACTAACTGTTAATGTGTGTATTGATTTGCATTTTGTAATATGTATATAATCTAAACATTTTTTCTTTGTAATGGGCTATATGCCCGTGGGAATATATAAATAAAATAAAATAAATAAAAAAATATTTTAGAGCTAATTCGTTATGTATGTTTAGAACAGGGCAGGCATTGATATAATAAAAGTTAATATCATTTAAAGTATGATCTTAAGATTTTTTAACTGAAGAGATATTTAATAGAACTGATTCATTGTATTTTTTATTTGAATTGGTATATTTGTTGACCATGTTCCACACAGTTTTACCCAAGTTATCTGATTCGGCAATTTGTTTAACATTGTATTTTTTTTTGGCAGTGTTTACTACCTGTTTCAGTATATTAGAGCAATTTTTGTAATATTCCCGAGATACTTCATTTTACTGCAAAGAGTTTTTTTTGTTCTTTGAGAAAATTTTTATACCTGATGGTATCCAACCTTTGGGTTTTTATCTCTTGTGACCATTTTTTTTGGAAAAATTAAATCTATTAGACTCAACACCCCACTGATAAAAACATCATATGCCCCATCTGCATCGGTGAGTTCATAAATTTTATAGTAGTTTTTAAGCGAAGTTCACTTTTAAATTGTAACATTTTAGCTCGGGAGAAAATTCTTTTTTTAATGGGTTTGGGATTATAGCCTGTGGGGCCCGCAGTGAGGTCAATTTTGATAAGCTGTGCTTTGTGATCTTATAGAGCTGTTTGAATCACCTCAGCATTGATACCAACATGAAAGTTAATAAAAATATTACCTAAGAGGGACTGCTTTTGAAAATCTAGTTGAACTAAAGATTGTTTGTGTTAAATTATAACTACCTAGAAGATCTTTAAAAAGTTTAACATTTAATTTGTTTTCCAACATATTTATATTAAAATCTCCACAGAGGCGTATTTTGTATTTGACAAAAGTGTTTTGTATTAGAGTCAATATATCAGTTAAGGTATCAAAAAAATCTTGAACATTACCTTGAGGGGAGCGATATATACAAACAACTAATATTTTGAGAGCCTTACTAACAATAGATATGCACTCGATATCACCTTCGATACTCCAATCCACCAATTCAATATGCTGGGGGTTCTCAATTGATGTCAAATAAAACATAGTTCAATTGGCTGAAATGTAAAAATGTGTCGTGCAGAGAACTTATGTACTCTTAAAGAAAATAAAGAACCAGAGAAACAATTAAAAAATATTTGGATTTCTAACTACAACCACAATGTAAAATAATAGCAATCCAGAGGAACTTGGTATAATAATTTTCCAAGCAGTAGAAAAACAATATAAACCCAAGTCAGAATGTACATTTTTGTGCTTGTAGTCAATTCATAATATGTATATGTCTTCATACAAAAATTAAAAAGCTGTTGTAGATTTTGGGGGCAATCAAAACTAGGTTTAATATCCTGATGAGATCTTGTAAGGATTAGGTATTTTGGATTTTGCAAGGGATGTTAAAAACTAAGCAAAAAACTTTTAATATAAATTTGAATCTACATAGTAGCTAAACAAATTAACCACTTAGCCTGATTTACTACAGTTATCTAGACCATGTAGAAATATACTCATTTATTTTTGCATGATCCTTACCTTCTTTTTTCCATTACTTTGAACTTCCAAACTATTAAACACAAAAAGATATATCTAACCTCTCTAGCATCAACTGCCGAGCAGCGTTACCAATGCTCCGACACGAAAATATCCACCATTCCTCTCAAAATATCCGATTTTTATCCGATTTTTGTTCAAAAACCTCCCAAATAGGGATGAACGGAAATGAATTAGCTGAACACTTCTCGATAAAATTAAATTATCGATAGGTATACCTTAAAAAAAAGTTTTTATATTGTTAAATATGTAGACCACTTATTAACTATAAAAAATTCTGTATATTGTTTTTTTAAATTTGCTGTTCGGAATTACAGAAAATATACTAGTTAAACCTTTGACCGAAATGATCAGAAACTAAAATCTAGTATATTTTACAGTGTTGCCATATTTTTTCATGATTATGATTAAATACTTTCTTTAATATAGACTCGGAATACTTTACAGCAAAACTAACCAATACTAGCCTAACCTAATATGTATTTTTTACTATAGATTTTAGTTAAAAAAAAAATAAAAAGCCACGGCCTGCACGGGACGGGGATCCATTGCATCCAAAGTTGAATGTCTTGCCACTTGTTTAACGAACTTACTCTGATATCTCTAATAATTAAGCAAAATGCCGCGATCAGCAACACTGAGAATATACAGGATTTATGCGTTCTTGAAATAATCTTCAATGTGTCCGCATCTTAGATGTCCGTATTAAAAACGTGACGGAAATTAGCCAATCAAATTAGTAATTGTATTCCGGATCCGTGTCGCTTAGGTTTATTTAAATTTAGTATAAACCACAGTCATAATCAGGTACTTGAAAAAAGTATGTACAGGTAGAATAATACAAAAACTAGGAATAAAAGAACAAAGAACAAATAGTATTTTTTATATATATAAAAAAATCAAGGAATAACAAGTGTTGGATATTTGCTTCGAACATCCGTCTTTCATTTGTTATTTATTGCCTTTTAAATAATGCGTTAGAGAAGGATGGCAGTCCTAAATAAAACACATATTATGTGTCAGTCATTCGCAACCCGTTTTAATAGGGAGGAGCAAGAAGTATCGACTCGACAGATATTGCACAGTTGCCGACTGTACCTTTTCAGTCTTCCCGAAATTTGTATTAAATTTCCCGATTGTCGTCCTTTGTTTTGTATAGTCTATATTTGAACCCAAAAATCCGTCAAATATCCACTTTTTACTAAAATATCCGAAAAAACTCCGAAATATTTTAAAATCCGAAAAAAATCCACTCACTCTGAAAATATCCGCAAATCGGATTTTAATCCGCTAATTGGTAACACTGCTGCCGAGTGAAGATGTCAACTGGCAACAATGCTTATATATTATCTATGCAACAGTGTACGAACCGGTCACTAGAGAAGGGAATGATTCATCGAAAAACTGAAATAATCGATAATTTTCTTTCAACAACGTTTTCTATGGCGGTTTATCCATGGTTTATCCATGGTTTATCAAAAATTAATCGATAATCTTTCGAATCACCTCGTGGAGTGCATAAGTACGTGGGCACGCGGGAGGTTCAAGCGCTCAAAATGGAGACTGGAGATTAACTACCCCGCAGACCACGCTAGAGCATATGCTGTGAACGTGTGAGTCCTAGTAGATCCTGCATTATATCCTGTTGGTCCATGGAATATTAGCGTAATGGCCGCTAAGTGGCGGGAATCGAAAAGGTAATGACAATGAGATAGCTAGAAAGAAAAGGTGATCTCGTAATAATAATATAAGAGTACTGCTCCCGAGGGGCGCCTAGAGTTGAAGCGAAGAGGCAGTAAAGAGATTTAAAGGTCTATTTGTTAAATTGAAAAAGAAGGTGTAGGAGAACATCTCCGATGCAGTTTACTCTGCGCCCGAGAACTCATCTTGACCATGATAAAAAAAAAATTAAACGATTATTGGGAAACAACAACGGTTTCGATTATTTTCTTATTTCCGGAAAAAACGGTTTTACAAAACATTGTTCATATTATTTGGATATTCTACACCCATCTCGCCGCAGTAAAATATTTGGCAGTTCCATAGAATTATAAATAGAAAGAAGCAGCTAGTGCTATTAGATAAGTATACAGTGTATTTAATCTAAAGATTTAACCCATAAGAATTGTTTTCAATTAACAAAGCGAGGATACGTAAAACGATGTACAGGAAAAATCACGCGTTGCTAAATTAGCATCTGTCTTTGGAATGTTTATTTATTTATTATTAGACTCTGAATTTTGTGGCGCACTTCTGTGCGCTTTTCTTATAGCAAACCTACCCTAATGCGCATTTTTATTAATTATTATAGATTTAAAAACAAACTAAAAAAGTCATCTCCCAAACCAGGATTTGAACCCGAGACCCCCCAGTACCACTGAGGTAACCGATGTCTCACGGAAACTTCAACGAATTTTTTTTTATAACAGTTTATTTATTAATTATTAAGTGGCGCCACGGTCTGCAATACACAGGTTTAATTTTTCACATACGCAGACCATGTTGTCAAACATCATAAATCTGTATCCACAAATTTTCTTTTGAGAAGAAATACTATTCACAACAGTTCATATCTAGATTATTGAAATTTATAGTTAATTAGCAATTAATATTCATTTATGACAAAAAGGATCCCTACATTCGCGCCCCTAACGGCCTTTCGCCAAAACGGGTTTATTTCCGTGGAGTGTAGCAAGTTTTGTTGATTGTTCAGCATGGGCATCGTAGCTATGTGCTATGATACGCGGATTTGCATGCGGCGCATACAAGTTCGAATCCTCGTTTGGGCAGATGATATTTTTTTAACATGTAATTAATAAAAATGCGGAATAGGTTAGGTAAGGATTGGTTAGGTTTATTGTAAAAAAAAACTAGCCAACAAAATTCCGTCTCTAAGAAAAAAAGTCTTCTTCTAATGACCGAAATTAATAAATTACATTATTTAGTTTTTATAGACTATATAGTAAATAAAGTTATAAAAATAAATAATAAGAATAATAACAATATAAAAATAAATTAAGATCAAATAAAAAAATTCCCCCGGAACTTCCCTCGTTATGAATCTGTCCTTTTCTTAGGAATAGTGAAGTATAGCCGCAAGTAGTTATTTAGTAACACATATAATGCAGTGTTTTTTCACAAACTTTTTTATTGGGCACCATTTTGTTGTTGGATTCGTACCCATATTCTCCAGTTATTCCATATTTGATTTTTAGGCATAATTTAAAATAAATTGAATAAGTAATTTACAGTGATTTTTTAAGACCACTATTTTATTCCGTTATAATGAATTCGTACCAGTTTATCTTTATATCACATTTAATTTTTCTACAGTTTCTTGTTTCACCTCTGAATTCATACCACAATTTTGCCAGTTTATCTTTATATCACACTTAACGCCTGCCTACAATTTGAAATTAATCTAATACCTAAAGTAGTTTTTTCACACCGATTTTTTAAATATTTAGTTAAGTCGCCATTTTGTTTTGGTATTTTGAAATCGTATCGGAATTTTTGCAAAATTTGAGGCAAATTGGGTAATTAGTTTTTTATTAATAATTTTTCACTAGGCCACCATTTTGTCTCATCACATTGGATTTTTACCAAAATATTACCAGGTCATCCCATATGACCTTTTAGGTCAATCGGGTAAAGTAGTCTTTTAGCTATGCCGCGAACTTTCAAACAGACAGACAGACCGACAGGATTGAGAAAATATATTTTTTGCATCTGGAGACCTGGGAGGTTCATTTTTTCACTATTACACATATTTTATTCGGCCGCCATTTTGTTCCGCCATCTTGAATTGGTACCACAATTTAACCAGTTTATCTATCTCTATACTACAGTTACTTCTTACACAAAATTTGAAATCAATCTGTTAACTAGTTTTTTTAGAGTGAACTTTCAAATATTTTATTATGCCGATATTTTGTTTCATCATCTTGGATTTGTTCCTATATGTTATTAGTTGATTCCTACGTATTATTTAATTTTTGTGCAATTTTGATTTTTATTTATATTTGATTTTTACTAAAATGTTAGCAGGTCATTACCTTTAATTTTTGATCAAAATTAGGAGTCAGATAAGTAACTTTTAGCTATGCCGCGAACAGACAGACCGACCGACAGACGGGCATCTAGGGACCCTAAGACCTGATGATAATCTCAAAAATCACAAAACGTGATCATTTCACGATTACAATAGGTACTTCCCTTTTATGAGGAAAGTAAAATCGGTAAATTCGCTTTAACCCAATGCTTTTTTCGTACACAATTCGGGCTGCACACAGAAAACAAATTGTATGAATCTATATACCAAGTTATTTGGGAATCACCTTATAGTAAGAAAGAAAAGAGTAAGCTATTATGATTATTTTAGGAGCTAAGACTATTTCACAATACTTTACATTATAAACAACGTAGCGCTCATGTTGTCAGATCTGTCTAATGGGTGTTGCTATAGTAAACAATAATGAACATATATTAGACATTAGAAGTCAGTCGGATCTCTTACGAGGGAAGCAATAATGTATAGTATCTCAGTCTTAGACAAATTGTTTAAGATCTCAATAATAAGTACTCTAAGCATGGTGTCATGTTGGCGGTAGTTTGCAACAACTTTAAAATAGGAGTATATTTTAAACGTGAATGCTGGATGGTTATTAAGAGTGTAAATCTAATTTAAATAATTTATTTACTTCAGACAGCATAAATAACTTGTAAATATAAATTAAATGTCCATAACTAATCTGTAGCTATCAATTAATCCTATTACAATACTAAAGTAAACATAATTTTGTCATTTGTTTAAATATTTTTTATTGAAAATAATGTATTATAGGAATATGTAGATGCCTCCAATAGGCAAATAAAAATTCGTTTTCAAAATATTTAACAAAAGAAATGCAATATTTCTTTATTCATAAACTAGCCCCGGTTAATTTATATTTTAAATAACAGGATGCGAAAAATTTAAACATTTTACTAATGTAACTTACAACTACAGTGTGTCAACAAAACTGCTTGGTCTCCAACTCTTCCAAACTTTTCGTATTTCATTCAGAAAGGCTCATGAGACGATATGACTTATTTTATTTTGTTACTTAGAAATGGATGGGATATTTTTAATTTTTAAGGTCAATTTATAAATTCATAAACATAAAATGAATTACCTTATTATTTAATATCAGATGGCTTTGAATAAATTTACAATTTGTAAAAAAAATTACATCTGACCAGGAATTTATATACTCACTATTTGAAAAAGTTAAATGGAATTAAGTGCAACGTTTTTAATTACTCGACAAATGTAAAATTATCTTATTTTTTAAATATTTTCTTACTTATTAAACCAATATTTTTTTATATAAACACCTAGATGCCAACATACATAGTTGTGTGTAATAATATTTTCTTAACTTTAATAACTACAAAATAAAATTATTACATTCAAACCTTTACCATTTGTACTTATACATTTATTATTAAATATATATGAATTTTTTTTGTGCCCTGCTAGATTTGTGTTTCGAAGGTTATGATTGGCCATTATATCACGTGATCCAGCTGGGGGTTTTTAATGGCGGGTTACTTTAAAAATGACAGCTATAGTATCCCAGAAGGCAACACAGAAAACAAATTTTCGTATTATAACGTTATGCGACTGGATGCATGGCGGCTAAAAATTAAAATTAGCGCGTTTATACGTTATTTTCTAGTGTTTATTAATGTAAACAGTGCTTCTTTATTTTTTGGTGCAATATTTATGTGTTTTAGTGCATGTCATGTATTTAAACTTTTTCAAAAATAACAAAGTTGTGTGTAATAAACTGGAAATTTGCATAGTAAGTGTATATTGAAAACTTGATCATTTAACAAAATAGTTTCTTTTTGATCATTTTAAATTATTTAATTAAAATTTTAAATATTAAAAACGTATTATTTTGTACGTGTAAAATACAATAAATTAGGAACATAGTTTTTGCTGAAACTGCGTAAAACCCGGCAATAGGGCAACTCCAAGATAAAGGTTCAAGGCCAACGATTATAAACAAGACAGGATGGCCTAGTTTCATTTGTTATCCGTTGGCCATCTCTGCTCTTTCTGTATATCCATTGAGATTATCTGAACTTACCTAAACATTATTTATAATTTATTTCCTATATCTCTATTTGTATTTAGGTATTTTTTGTATATTTATGAAATGGTTTATATAACTACTTTTTATATTTGCATAACATTTACCATATATTTGCTGTAAAAATTTTAATCTTTCTATCTTTCGGGTTTCAGAACTGTGTTTAGTGTCTATGCTCTATATTTTGAGTTTTTTTTGTAAGTTGATTAATTACCTACCTTTTAAGGTAAACTCGCCTCTAGATCATGCCTGGACGAATGTGTATACGTGTAGCAACTAGACCTTACCAAAAAGGACTCCTCCACTATACCTAAAGAATGGGTACCTACATCGATGTATAAAAGATATATAGCATCAAATTAGATATTACGAAAGAGAGTATGAACTATTAAGAAAGTAATTATTAAAAATACTTATGTACTATATATATACTTTATATATATACTATATGTATATATATATATATATATATATATATATATATATATATATATAGTTGAAAAACGATTTTTTGAGGACCGCTAACTATAGACACGTGTGTCTGACTTAAGGTCTTCATCAGTACAGTCAACTAGTTAAGAAACGAGTATATATATATATATATATATATATATATATATATATATATATATATATATAGGGTGGTCTAAAAGAAACCGGAATTTTGTTTTTCCCCTATAACATATTTGTTACTTGACCGATTTCATTTGTTTTGGGCTTGTTTAAACTTTTTTGTGACAACCTGTAGATTTGATTTTTACATAATCCTAAAGTCTATTCACTTTTGAGTAATTTAAGACTTTGGTGAGCAAAATCAGTCAAAAAACACATGCGACATCAACAATTTACTAAAGGTCGTTATAACGTTCAATGCCAAATGCAATGTTTTTTAACGTTACCGGGATTTGGTTTTTCCTTTGTAACTTTTTTGTTACTTCACCGATTTTATTTGTTTTGGGCTAGTTTAGAAGAGAAGTTAATAAGCTAGAGGCTCAAACATACATTTTCACATTTCACCCTGTATATTTTCACAGAATATTAAAGCCTATTCATTTCTGAGTAATAAAAAACTATGGTGAGCAAAATCGGACAATATACACGTCAAATATCAGCAATTTACCAAAATGAAATATTTTACATTAAATTTGGCTCAACAAAAATGCAAATCTTTATGTATACGTAGGTCATGCACATTGCAGAAAAGATAAAAACAAACGAACTGCAACTGTCAAATAATAATAATTTTAAAGCATTTTAATTATTCATAGCTATTTTGTATGTGAAAATAGATAACTATGATATTAAAAAAACCTATTTAACCGCGGATACAGAGTGTGTGAAATGTTAAAGCATTTTAATAACAAGTTAAGAAAAAGTACAGTGTGTGATTTTGTAGAAAAGTTAAGAGAGACGGGATCAATTAAGAGAAGAGCAACTAGGGGCAGACCTAGAACTACCCGAACACAGGCACTGTATACATAGATAAATACTGTTCTCTCTAATATTAACAATTAAAAAAAAATAGGAAAATATAGATCGTGTAAGAATCTTAGCAGTTAGTCCAGTAAGAGCACCTAGTACTAGCCTAACGGTTTCTCAACTAGTAAATGAAGTACAGATTTCTAGAAGTTGAGTAAAAAGAATTATTAACAAGGATTTAGAGTTGAAACATGTTAAACGTGGCTACATATTTAAATTGAATGAAGATATAAAGCAAAGACGACTAGTCAGGTCTAGGCGTTTACTTACTTAATTTCGAACGCGTGACGAAATTTCGAAGCTTTGGTTTTCTGATGAAAAAAATCTTTACGTTATCGGGAACAAAAAATTCACAAAACGATCAGCTGTGTATTCCGATGGATTCATTAAAAACAAATGTGCCTTAAATCGTTTACTAAAAGAAAGAGTGAAATTTAGCAAGTATGTTATGGTATCGGCGGCAATCTCGAGAAATTATAAGGCAGAACTAATTTTTATTGAGAGGAATAAGGCTGGTGTGGATCTGGAGTCTTACACCAGACTTTATCTTTATGCAGGCATTTTCTTTGTATTTTTTAAAATCAAGTTTTCTTTTTAGCCGAGAATTAGTTTTTGCATAAATTATTTTCATGTTTTAAACTAAAAGCACTGATTTTAGGATGGTGGCAGGTACCATACCAGCCGGTATACATTAAGTTTTTTAAGAAGACAAGTAGCTGATTTTATAGAGCCTAACGACTGGCCTCCTTATAGCCCTGACCTTAATCCCTGTGATTATTATCTGTGGGGAGACTTAGGCGAACGGATCCTTTTTTTTGTTTTTTCTTTCGAGTAAGACCTAAGCGAATAATATTAGTAATGTAACAAAAGAGTAACAGAGGAAATACAAATGCCGGTAACCGTCAAAATATATCATTTGGCGCATTGAACGGGAAAACGACCTTTGGCAAATAACTAATATCTCACGTGTTTTTTGACCAATTTTGCTCATTAAAGACCTAAATAACTCGGACATTAATAGGCTTTATTATTCTGTTGAAATCAAATATACAGGGTGTCATAAAAAAGTTCCAACTCCTTTTAAAGTATGGTAAATTTTAGGCGCATCCGCCATCTTGAATTTCTATAAAAGACAAAATATTTATGAGCCTCTAGCTTATTTATTTCTTATTTCAAAAAGCCCAAAACAAATGAAATCCGTCAAGAAACAAATAAGTTACAGGGGAAAAACCAAATTCCGGTTTGTTTTATACCACCTATATATATATATATATATATATATATATATATATATATATATATATATATATATATATATATATATATATATATATATATATATATATATTTAATGGAACATCATATATTATCTTTTTGAAATCTGCGTAAAATTCTCAATAATTTTTATTAAGAACACTTTTTATGGAAGTCAACAGTTTTTGCGAAACTATAAGGGTCTAATATGCATAATTTAAAGTATTACCTTTTTTTAAAACACCTGCACATAACAGCTTACTTGATACGTTTGAGAATGACAGTTTCGTTGATTTACAAAAATGGATCATCTAACTGAAAACTAAAAATTGAAATTTTAATTACACTTGGTTATGAGGATAAAATGCGAAACCTGCAAGATGTTTGTAACATTTTTAATGAAAAATTATCCTAACAGAAACCCAATAACTAAATCTACCGTAAGTAAAGTTAACAAAAAATTCGTGAAACTGCAAAGGTAAAAGATGCTGTACGTTTTGGCAGACCGGAAAGTACAATAATTCCTCATCTTGCTACCAAAACACTAGCAAGGGAAAACAGCGTCTCAACTTTAACAAACAAACTAATGAAACTAAGTAAGGTGTTTAAAATCTTGTACAATTACTTCCTGATAGTAGGCCAAATACTGTGGGAAAACATTTAATACATTAAAAAGAGTGCTAGTCTACATTCGATTTCTATTCGCTCCTTTAAATCCTCGAGGTCTGGGCTTAGTTTTATACACCACATTTTTAAGGTGTCCACACAAAAAGTAGTCGAGGGGCGTCAAGTCCGGAGACCGAGATGGCCACTCTATTATCCCTGTTAAGTTTTCTATTAAAAAAGTAATCATCCTCAGAGAGTTCTTGCACCAAAGATATTTTGTATGGATGAAACTTTTTAGAAGTCGGTCTACGGAGATGTGTGAGACGTTATTTTCTTTTACTAACGTTCTGTTAGAAAGGTGCGAACTTTTTTCTAAACTGATTAAAACATTCGGAGCCTTATCACCATCTGTTACGGTTTTAGGTCTGCCAGAACGTACAGCATCTTTTACCTGTCCAGTTTCACGACATTTCTTGTTAATTTTACTTACGGTAGATATAGTTATTGAAGTGCTGTTAGAATATTTGTAATTAAAAATTTTATAAACATCTTGTAAGTTTCGCATTCTATCCCGAAAAACCCGGTATAATTAAAATTTCAATTGTTTGGTTTTCAGTTAAACGATAAATTTTTGTAAATCAACAAAACTGATATTGTCAAACATTGATTTGAAATCTGTTCACTCGTTTTTTTTTTGTAATAACATAATGGCGATAAGGGCAGCGTATGTAAATTTTAAATACCCTTTATCCGACAAATGACAAAGCTTTAAAGTTATAATGACAGACTTCTTTTCTTCTTGCCGTTGATATATAATATGTTAATAACCATGCATGAGCTTATTATTTAGTATTAGCAATATTTATATACCTATTTGTATAACAAGCGTTTAACTGCTAATCAAATCTATTATCACAGCGGGCATATTAATGTACCTAATATATTCTTTTCCATTATGCATAAAAACTTATACCTAAGCTAGTTGATTTTTGTTTACTTTGTTCTGAATGCAACACAACATACTATCTTTCAGTACTTTGTAAGAAATGTATCTATTTTATGTCAAATATGTATAGAAATATATATTCCTGTATTTTTTTGTACATACTGAAAGTGCAGATAATTATAAGCCATATTAATCCTTAAAGTAATTAACCGTACTTAGAAATTAATAAAATGTTAGGAAGAATCGCGTATTACGTACGCCAATTAACACAGAAAAACGACAACATTTTAACTTACCCGAGAACAGAGACATTAGGAATTAAATAGTCCAAATTTTTGCACACTTATCAAAAATACCCCGAAACCTCAAAAAAATCGCTCATAAACAGTGCTCTTTTGCAAAGCAACACTTCTTTGTCCGATTTACGATTTTACTAGTACAGTTAAAAAAATGCGATGTTGTTGCTGGTTTTTAAGCAATGACATTGTAATTAAATAAAAAACAGGTTATTTGAATCATTATTTAGTGGTAATAATTACCTATAGTTAATATTATAGAGGTTATTATTACAGTATTACAACCACCTTAAAATTTAATTTTACTATTATTACCAGGTACAAATCTTGTTTAAAGACATTTATTATGCCTATGATTTTGTTCTATGTAAGATAGATGACAACATCCTTTCTAAATACAAAATAGACAAAATAAGGAATAATTTTGACAATGCATGATTGCGTTCAAATCAAAACAATTCTGTCTCCTTGTTTATATATCTTCCTCTTTTAATTTTTATATGGCGAAGTTTCTAGTTTTCGCAGCATCAATTCAAATTTGGTGTGTTTGAGGCACATGCATGTATTGCGGGATCACACTTAGGATTCATCACCCAAAATAATTTTAAACAAGTAAATATTGAATAGGAAAGAAGGATCTTAGTGTTCATCACAAAGGTTTTGTGAGGTATCGATTCTGTTTTTTTATTTTTTTGTTTAGTAATAGTAGATTTCGCATCTGCCGATAAGGTCGAATCTTCATCCTCGAAAAAGTCTTAAACTACTTCTGAAAACTTAGTACGTCTAGCTCTTCGAGACAAAATAGATAGGTCAGATTTTCTCCGATAATGTCGGCTAATTATATCATTTCCGCATTGTAAAACCTGATGTTGTTTTAATTTCGAATTTGTCTGTACAAATGCAGTTAACATACTTTTACTAACTGGATTCTCAGTTTCATTAAAAATCTTTTTAATAGTGGCTCAAAATTTCCCCAAGAATCAACTTTTCTTGCTTCCTATTGCCCGTTTAAAAGTAGTTCATTGACTGTTCTTGTAGGTGATGTGGACATTGTCTTTGTGTATGGTAACACTACTTTTTCCATTTTCAGGTAGTTCTTTTTGCAGCTGTTTCTATAGAGTTTTAGTCTGTATTTGAGATTTTGATCTCTTAGATAAAACCCTTTTTAATACTTGACAGCGACTAGGGAATTATGAACGGGGTTAATAAAAAAATTGAGATTCTCGTGTCCTCAGCGAATAATTTGACGTCGGGGTATTAGGTCGTAGGTATTATAAAACATGATCCGAGGTCTCATCTAAGTTTGTAATCTCTACTTGTAATTCAACATTTTCTAGGTCTACATCAGTCATTCTGGACAATTTCCTTTTAAAAACTCTTCGATTCATTTAGCATCCTTTTCCTTTCATAATAATATTTCTGAATTTTTCTCCATTTCTAACATTAAATTGTTTTATCTATAGTACTTTTTTGGCCAATCATCTTAATTTTTCCTTCTGTCTTTTTTTAGATACCTTAACTGGTCAGTTTTTTTGGTTTCTTATGTTGTTCCGGATTTTCCTTAAGTTTTTGTCTCTCTTTTTTTTCTTTTAGTATCTTTGCGTCTCTTCTCAGCAGCTGCTATTTTCAAATTTTTTTCTTTGTGTTCAAATTTTTTTCAATGAAGATATTGTAAGAACGCTATTTGAAAAATAATTTTATAATTTTTCTTTCACTTGTTTGATAATTTTTTGGTGTATGATTCAATTTTGTTTTCCTCTGGGTCAGTATTGGAAAAAATTTTAACGTTTGTTAGCTTAACTTTTTCTTTTGTAACTTGATTTTTGATACTTCTATTTAGAGTTTTAATTTTCAACCGTTCTTTTTTTGATTTTTTTCCTCTTTTCTTGAGAAGCTTCCCGCATTTTTTAAATTTCTCTTTTAACAGGCTAAATTTTGTAAGTGGTGCTGGTATATTCTCGGAATTTTCAATTTTGCACAACTTACTGAATAAAATATATGATTACAACAAAACTGCAGATAAATGCAAGATTAACTTACATAAAATGTAATGGGAAATTAAAATACAGGATGGCAATGATATAATTGAGTTAAAGATAATCTAATAATTCAGTGTGAAAATTTTATGTTAAATATATGTCAATTTTTAAATCATGGTTGATAACTTATGTTTAATGTAATTTAACAATTACATATCAGAAATGATCAATATAAAAGGATGGTAATGAAGCCAATAAATTCAATAAAAACTTATCTTTTCTTTTATATATATATATATATATATATATATATATATATATATATATATATATATATATATATATATATATATATATATATATATATATATATATATATATATATATATATATATATATATATATATATATATATATATATATATATATATATATATATATATATATATATATATATATATATATATATATATATATATATATATATATATATATATATATATATATATATATATATATATATAATATATATATATATATATATATATATATATATATATATATATATATATATATATATATAAACACAATTTTACAATCAGCCTGAATTTCTTTATTTGAAAGCGTGTTCCAGCATACTACTCTTGCTATGTTTCCACATACTCAAAGTTGCAATTTATTTCGCGTTGCTTTTTGTTTTGAAGCGACGGATGATGAAAAAAAACAAGACATAATTATTTTCGTATAAGCAGCTGCTCATAAATCAACTATGTATTTTAATTTTATACTGTAGGAACATACAAAAGCTTATATTTGTTTTTGCAATAATTTATTAACGCATGCTGGAATTTGAAAAAGGCTTTCGGGACAATAGATAATGATAAAACGGGTACTTGTGCATATTTTTGATGCACGTAATTTTATTTTTAGAAGCATTATTTATTTCAGGAACTAAGAATAGACTGTGATTTACAAATTAACTTTTAATTTAGACATTTTTAAAAACATTTAGAACAATAAAATCATCGGGACCTATTTGGATATATTAATACCATAATTATTATTAACAAAATTCAGTATAAATCATTTGTTTATTGTCAATATTTATTTTTTACATAATGTTTTACTTTTCTGAAGAGCAGGGTTGGATGATCATTGGCTTCAAATTCCGAATTATTGTTTTTAATGTAAAGAGAACCTGTAAGCTAACATCATACTTAGTCCTGATACAAGCGCCATAATTTGCCTTAGTTATTATTAATTATCTGATGTATTTAACTGTAAGGAAGCTAATTTTAACTCAGAATTGCTCCCGAAGCATAAGAACCCTTTCTGATATGAAAGGACTCTTTGCGTGGAAGGTATAGCCCTTATAAATGCTTTTTGTAATACTGAATAAGTAAATTTATTCATTTCGGGAAATTCTATATTGCTATATATTTTCAGTCTTCAGAAAAGAGTGATATAAAAACTCGTTAATCCCCCCTTTACGATTGTATTATACAATGGATGAAGTGGGAATATTGAAGAATATTTATAAATGAAAAAAAAAATAGGTTGAAAGATAAAATGCTGCATAAAAAGAATTTGATCAGTTTACATGTCTAATCATGTTAAGTTTTTATTAAACATGATTCAAAATTTACTATGAATGAATAATTTTTGTATGTTTGTCTATAGCTAGCAAATATTTTAGTTTTTTACGCTGTTCCATACAGCGTGATCATTTTTACTTTTCCATATTATAACCTGCTCTAAGTTACTTATTTTTTGGAGAGATTAATATAACTTGCATTTTTTATTTAGGCCTCCTGTAAATTTTACTTTCAGTAGGTAGGTTGCCTTTTCCTGATTCTAAATATACATAATTTGATACCTTTGCAGTTATGTTTATATCTTTGAAAATTTACACTTTTATTTGTGTTGTTGGTAACTTGATAACTACTCACATAATTTATATTTTGGTCAGTTTGATATCCTGAAAAATGAGAAAGTTATAGCAGATTAAAATGTGTACAAGTGAAAATGACCACGCTGCACATTATTAATTTACAAAAATATATTAAAATTCGTGCTCCTAATGTTTTATGTTGAATGCCAAAATATTTCTTTAGGTTTTCCATTCCATGATAACTTCAACATTGTTCTTTAAAAGTTGAATTGAAAAACTAGATTATAAAAATTGTTCATTGATCTAAGCTTGCAAGATATAGCGAGACCTGCATTATTTTATAAATTTTATAACAAAATTAGCTAAATAAAAAGAGCTAACTTCTTATAATATGAAAAAAAAAGAGGAAATTTCCGACTCGACCATGTTTTTTAAAATAAATAAATTACAAAAAAAAATTTAAGGTAGAAAATATTAATTGTAACCTGTCATAAAAGAATCATTTCTAAAAACAATCAAACAAAATATCTAAAGAATAACGAAAACTATTTTTCAAATAAGAACAAAATGAAGTAAGAAATCTTTAACTACATACACAGAGCAAGAAAACACTTATCAGTTAATCAAAATGTAAGGTTCAGAGCTATTGTCAAAGTGCTAATACAAATTAACTGGTTGTTTTGCAGTAACTACCTAGGCTGGCAAAGATACAATTACAGTTATTAATATGCTTTTTTGCCCAAAGTTTACAGAGGATATATTTTTTATTAATGTTAAATTAATTCAATTCAATTCAAAATATGCTTTATTGCCTTAGTCTCAGATCATTGTATTATCTAAGTAGTTATAAATAATATTCAACAAGATAACACGATATAAAGCCTCGAAAAAAGGAAAAGAACATTTAGAACATTAAAATCAAACCAATACTAAGCATACTAAAAATGTGAATTATTAATTGAGAAAGTGGTAGGGTGGTTAGGTTAGGTCGACAACAAAGTCATACACTTTGAAGATCTAAATCTGTTTATTTCTCTACGTTTCGGTGTATATTAGACCGTCTTCAGGAGGAAAACAAGTGAGATCCTCTGTTTTACATTAATTTTAAACATAGAACATTATCGTATTAATATATGGTATTAACATTAAAAACAAATGTGTGTCTAAAATAATTTCTGTCTTGTCCCATAATGTTCTATGTTTTTAAAATTAATGTAACACAGAAGATCTCACTTGTTTTTTTCCTAAAGATGGTCTAATATAGACCGAAACGTAGAAAAATAAACAGATTTAGATCTTCAAAGTTTATCAGTCGTTAATAACATATCAACATTAAAAACAAATGTGTTCGTCTGAAATAATTCCTGTCTTGTCCCATAATGCTCTATGTTTTAAAATTAATCTTACACAGAGGATCTCACTTGTTTTCCTCCTGAAGATGGTCTAATATAGACCGAAACGTAGAGAATTAAACAAATTTAGATCTTCAAAGTTTATGACTTTGTTGTTTACCTAATCCAACCAACCCTACCACTCATTATACTCGAGGTCACTAAAAACAAGAATTTAAAAAAGAAGGGTTATATTAAATGTAACTAAAAGAGTGTCGTTATAGTATACCGTCCAATCATAGTATGCTTTTTTGCTCTAATAGACTTTTGAAATTTCTTTTTTTTATCTTGGCAGGCCCTGGGGCGTGCAGAATGATGGTAATAAATCTTTCGGGTTTCAAAGATGACAGATTTTTTTACTAGAGAGAGGTCATGAGAGTACGGGGTGCCGTAAGGATAATCTGGCATCGGTGGTTTATCTCTAGGCTTGTGTGTCACGTAGACCGTTTACAAAATATACAAACATTTGAAGTTAAATTTATATCAAACCGGGATAATGGCCTGCATAATGCTCCCTATCATTGGCACCACAAATCCATTTCACTACTCACTCTCGATGGTTGCACGAATTCCACAAAACATAATTCCATATCTAAGATGATTTCACCTGAGAGTGGTAAAACATCCTCGTCGCGACCGTACCAATCTCCCCTCACGTCAAACGAATAGCATAGCGTACCGGTGCAATCTTCTGATTGAGACTCAAATTATGCTAATTAAACTTCAAATTCCCATCAATAAAAATGTCAAAAAGGAACCTCTGCAAGGAGTATAGATTGCTCCCAATGTCGACAAAAGACAGATCGCTTTTAAATAACAATAACAGAATCGGGTCGAGGATAGAATCTTATGGAATATCCCAATTTATGTTTTACTTGCGCACCCCTAGGACATATGCATAACACGTATACATAGCCCTCCATTACTGACACAGTCAAGATTTATAAAAAATCCCAGAAAACTGTCAGGGCAACATCCCTATCGTTCAAGTGAATGCAAACCTTCTCTGGAAAAAGACAAATGAGCTGATAGGTATTTTTGTCAAAGTAAATTATAAACTGGCCAGGATGAAGAAAGAATAGTAAGTAAAAAGAAAAATATTCATCTACCCTAACACGCTTCATGTATATTCATGTCATGCTATATTTTAAGCTCATATATCTGTGCCAATTTCTTAATATATCATATAATTAAGGTGTTTTCTTGTTTACATTTATTGTCAGTTTTCTGTAAAATACAACAAACTAGGTAAATATATATTATGAGCCAAATCATATGCTTTTTTAGAGAATCTTATATATTCTATCAATATAATTTTTGTCAAAGTTTTGCATATAGCAATGTAACAAAAATTATGTAAAAACGTTTAAAGTTTGTAAGAAACACCCAGTTTTATTTAATTCGTTGCAATTTTGTTTTTACCCTTTATTATTACATGCCATTTCGATTTTAATTTTGAAATACTTTTTACTTTAAAATTTGAAAATTTTTCAGACCTGATAAACCAATTCTTTCTAAAAATGTCTATAAATTCACATTTATCTGGAACTCTTACTAGATTCCACCAGACACACAGATACCACAGTTAGTTATCTGGTGTTTATAAGTTGAATCTAATATATTTAATTTTTAAATAAAAGAAATTTGCTACTATGATGAATATACAGGTTCTTTGTCAGGAAAATAGGCAGAGCCTTTTTAATGAAAGCTTAAGAAAGGAGATATACCACATTCTTATATAAGACTTATAAACTTATAGCTAAATATACCCATGCATAATCAAATTGTGTTATCTGAATGTGGTGGAATTCGTCAGAAATATATATATATATATATATATATATATATATATATATATATATATATATATATATATATATATATATATATATATATATATATATATATATATATATATATATATATATATATATATATATATATATATATATATATATATATATATATATATATATATATGATATATGATAGTATGTTATATGTATGTATATATATATATATATATATATATATATATATATATATGTGTATATATATGACATATGATAGTATGTTATATGTATGTATATATATATATATATATATATATATATATATATATATATATATATATGTATATATAGAATAATATTAATAATGCATATATTAATAATAATATCGCCCAAGCGTCATTGCCAACTACCGAAAATTTAAATCGAAATATTTCAAAAACTACCAAAGTAAACATCAATAAAGCATATATCGTTGGAATCGGGATAAAAAACGCTATCATTCTGGCTATTAATCGGTTGGCTGTTTTTATATTTACAATGTAAATCGCTATGTTTTAATCTGGCGAAAATTGGTTAATTATTTTTAAAACACTTCTTATGTGAGGATTCATATTTAAAGATACAAGGGTTTTTTTCCAATATGATATTTGCACCTATTATTTTTACTACTGCTGTTTGCTAATAAAGCATATAGCTACAAAATTAAATGCGTGGTGAATAATCCCATATTACAAACATTGTATTATGTTTAAAGATTATATATGAGTGTGTTTTAGTTTTTGTAAGACATATTATTAAATTATTGTCTTTTGTATCTGCTATCTGGTTACTATGAATATCAGGGTGGGTTTTAGAGTTTACATCGAGTAACACATTCTGAAGTAACATTATTAGGTCACAATCATTAGACTGGAGGGGTAGTATCTATTAATCTGTAGTTATGGCAGCATTTATTCTAAACCGTTCTCAGCCATAAAGCTAATTGACAATATCACTGAATATAAAATAATCCGAGAATTATTTAGTTTTTTCGGATAAATGCTGATCAATCTTCAATATTTCAACCTACTATCTATTGGTTTTCATGAGAATCTAAAAGCAAATGTTAATTTCGGAAGTTTACAAAGTATTTTAAGTTTAAATCTAGAGTTAATGAGCTAAGTAGTGTTTCTATTGAATCAACTGATTAACTATTTTTGTAGAACTCAACATCATGTTGTAAGCACAGCCCTCTGGGTTGATATTATGTCAAGTCAATTTAATTTACATTAATTTAATTTAGAAGGCAATTTTGAGATCTGGTGCCCTTGATGGTTAAGATCTGAAAATGTCCACAAAATAGTGACTATTTATAGAGCGCCTACCGGAAATTTTCATGTATTTCTGGATCGCCTTGAACAAATATTACATCGAATTTTCTCACCTGACTGTTACATTTGGGTGACTGCAGATTTTTTTACAAATCTTAATGTTCAATCTTATCTGTACCAAACCTGGAAAGTTAGCTAGACAAGTATGAAGTAGAAAATTTAAATGAAAGGTTTAATAGATTTTTTGAAAATTTTCTTCATCATTTTAACTAGTGCTTTCCCGTGTCTAAAAAAACTATAAATCTGCGTAGCAAAAACTGTGTGATAGAAGAAATTAAAAAATCTAGCAGTAGAATGAAGGACCTATATCTTTTACAAAAGAAACCCCCATACCTTAAAGTTCATTATAAAAAAACAACGCAGAACACAAAGTTTTAGTGGAAAATACAAAAAAAGGTTTTTATAATGATCAAAGTTTGTGTTCAGACAATAAAAATAAGATTTCTATAATCTATAATCTGCAATTAAAAACCCTACAAATAAATCTACTAGTAAAACAAAGAATATATCAATTATGGAAGAAAATAAACTTATACCTTCTTCAACAAAAGTAGCTGACATCACGAATAAATATTTTGTGCCTGAACCTATAACTAATGTATGAAATATTACTTCCACCAATATAGATGATATTCCTATTAAACATAATCCACACTCTTTTGTGTAAAAACTATCGCCCTATATCTATTTCGTCTGTTTTCGCTAAGATTTTTGAATATGTCATGTTTAATCCTATTTCACCATTTATTTCAAAATTTAAACTAATACCTAATTAACAGTGTCCGGGAAAACCTAATTAACAGTGTCCGGAAAAACAAATCAACTATCATAGCTATTAATGAGTTTTATATGAATATTATGAACGATAAAAAAATATCCAATGGGTGTCTTCTGCGATCTAAGCCGCACATTCGATTGCGTTTCGCGAGAAAGGCTTTTGAAGAAGTTAGAGGCTATCGGCTTCAGAGAAAATGTAAACCAATGGTTTAAATCATATTTATAAGGCCGATACCAGTTTGAAGAGATTCCGTTCGAAGTTGATAACGCACCCCATATAGGAAGTATTCGAACGATTATAAAGGGGATAAGTATGGGAGCTTTTCCGTGGGCAAAAAAAACTATAAAACCGCGTAACGCAAACTGGGTGATAGAAGTTAAAAAATCTAGCGGTAGGATGAAGGACCTATATATTTTACAAAAAAACCCCCCTTACCTTAAATTTCATTATAAACAAAAGAAGGCGGTACACAAAGTTTTAGTGGAGAAAACAAAAAAGTGTTTTATAATGATCAAATTTCGTTTTCTGACAATAAAAATAAGACTTCTTGGTCTATAGTTGAAATTCTTAAAAATAAATCAACTGTTAAAGCAAAGAATATATCAATTATGGAAGAAAATAAACTTATAACTTCTCCAACAAAAGTAGCTGACATCACGAATAAATATTTTGTGTCTACACCTGTAAATATTGTATGAAATATTACTTCCACTAATATAGATGATATTTCTGTTAAACATAATCCACACTCTTTTGTGTTTCTTCCAAATACAGAAGACGAAATAATCAGACTACTTCTAAAATAAAAACAAGATTTGGATGAGTTGGATGCTGAGACATTTGATTCACATATCCATAGAAGCTAGAATATTCCCTGATAACCAGATTAATACCAGAGTTTTACTAGTTCTTTTCTCGTCTTTCTTCGTCTTCTGCGATCTAAGCCGCGAATTTGATTGCGTTTCGCGAGAAAGACTTTTGACGAAGTTAAAGGCTGTCAGCTTCAGAGAAAATGTGAACCAATGGTTTAAATCATATTTACAAGGCCGATACCAGTTTGTAGAGATTCCGTTCGAAGTGGATAACGCACCCCAGATAAGAAGAATTCGAAGGACTATAAAGGGGATAAGTGTGGGTGTGACCAGGAAGTGTTCTTGCTTCCATGTTGTTCTCTTTCTATATCTCTGATATGATTTTTTACCTAAAAGACTACCAAACTGTACTATATGCGGATGACTCATCAATTTTAGTCTGTAAGAATACTGCACATAATAATGAGGTACAATGTAGGCAATATACTATTTGAAAAACTTTTGGGACTGGGATTCGCATCTTTTTCCTAGCGTCAACAAATAAATCCCGTCTCGTCTCGCAATTATATTTCTTATTTTTCACAATTTTATAACGTATTGTGTCGCAAAACAGGGACGAGAGCGAGAAAAACTCGAGGCGAGAGTTAAACCTTATGCAAATGTTGCATTGTCTCTATATTTTTTGATGGACCCTGTATTTATATAATATGCTATGCGTGTATCCATGACTAATTGTGTTGCATTATAATTTTAAGCAATTTCGTTTTAATTTATATCTATCATCACAACAGTAATACGGTAATGACGAACAGTATAGTTTTGCACTTGATACCTGGGACTACCTGATGCCAAACTTCATGTGTATATAAAGTGAAATGTTAATTGATCGCATTCTTCTAATGGAATTTAGCGCTACTTCATTGCTAACCATGTAACAATAAGCTAAATTTAACTATTTAAAAATGAGCTCAGTTTGACGTGACACGATGATATTTCAAGCAGAATACTTGCATGGATAGAAAAACAAACATCACACGTGCATCTATTATTACCATTTTTTAATAGTACAATCATGTACATATATTGTAAATGTTATCTGAATTAGTAACGTTATAAACTTTTTTAAGTTTTTTTTAAGAACCTTTCTTCATTTTCTTTTAAAAAAAGTGGTACGTACAATGCTGATTAATGCACGTGTATTAACGTAAACATGTGGGTTTTGGCAGATACACAATTTTCATCATTTTCTTATAACATTTTGAATGTCATATGACATTTTTTAAAAGTCATGAGTCGAGTTTTCATTTAAATGATACATTTTTCGACTGAAAGGATATGTCGTAGGGCTAAGACCAGCGGATCAAAACAAATAGCCAAATCTGAATCAGTAACAAAAATAAGTCATGAATAGCTTGCCCCACTTTTTTCTGCGCAATTTTAGGTCAGTAGTGTCCGAACAACAGTCCTAACCTCTTAGGGATATATTTTTATTGCGTGTTGTGAAGTTTCGATTTATTTTATTGTTTCTTGTTCATTCGGTTATTTAAATTTTGCAAAAATGCCGTTCAATGTTATGATACAGTTATGTAACATCACGAGACAAAGTAAATTATTTCAGAGAAATTTCTATTTGCCATTGCTCAAGCCTCTGTCGCCCAAGGACGCCCTTCGAATACATATTATAACAGGCAAGCGTTTTGTTTGTTTGTGTTTGTTTACTATTAACTTTCGAATGTTTTTTTAGGTAAAGATGTCTTGGCAAAATCCCTTGAGCACTGGATACCTGTTTTGGAAGAGTATGCATCTAGAGTACAGAGACGAAGACATATGCCTAAGGGGAGGGGTAAAAAACGACAACGCAAGAAGGAATCCATGAAATATGTCACCCCATTTTTCGATGAAAATATGGATAATCATCCGAAGTTGGAGAATACTATCAACAAAAAATCAAAGGGCCGTGGTCAATGCTATACCTATTATATACCCGAAAAAAGATGCACTCTTGTGTTGACTCACCAAATGGAGAGAGCAATTAGAGATAAAGATATAATCGATATCGTTATAGCCCAAAGACACGAAAAGATTCTTGTAAAAATGAAAGATGGTACGAAAGTAGTAATGCCTCTGTGCCCTTACAGTGGTAAGGCTCCGTTTTACAGGGGCGAAGGCTGGACTAAAAAAGAAATTGAAGAATACCATCACCATGGACGAGAAACATTCTCTATTGCCCAACTTTTCGAAGCCAAGGAAGCCGGCATAGAAGAATGGGAATTGGAAATGATGAGAATGGCGAACAAAAGGAAGAAAAAAATGAAAGGTGAAGACACAAGAGACTGGAAAGAAATGTTAGCAGCCACCGTTGAGAATATGGATTGGGATGCTTTCGAAGAGGAAACAAAACAAATTGTTCAAGAAGCTAATGAGCCTGTCGAAGACGAGCCTATTGCTATGCAGCTAAATGACATGGACAAAACCTGTGACGTCATCGAGAAATTGAAAGCTGCGGGAGATGACGTGTTGAAACTATTGCCTGTTATGCCTGAAATTCCGGAAATTCTTAAAGTCATTAATGATCAAAGTGAATTAACAGAAATTGCAAATATTTCAGGGGCACGGGTTAGTTTAACTACAGGTTCAGAAAGATTTGTCCCAGGTCAAATGGTAACTTCAGAAGACGGGGACTTGTTTGTGCCCGGACAAACTGTCGTAACCGAGTCAGGTGATAAAGAGTATACACCTGGGTTTACAGTATTATTAGACAACGAGCCTACTCTAATTCCTGGTTTGGTAATGGGCAACGATCCCGAAAAAAGCATGTTCTTGCCAGGGGAATCGACTATTACCGAGTCGGGCGAATTGCAGTTCGCTGTGAACGAGGACGACATCGTTCCGCATTCGCCGACTCCGCCTCCAGAGGAAAAGGAGGTGGAGGAAGTCGAGTTGGAAGAGGACCAGAACAGCGAAGAAGAGGAGGTCGAACAGAGACCGCCCCCTAAACGAGAAAGGAAGGAGTTCACTTACGAGCGGCCTAAGCGCGAGTACAAAACGGAAAGCATGGGTCCTAAACATCGTGTGCGTGGTCCTAAAAAAATTAACCCGGTCGCCGCAAAACCCGTAGAAGAGACTCCGGACCTCGGTCGTCGTAAAACTATAATAAACCCAAAAATATTCGATCTTCAGACGCCATCCTTGGAAAAAGACCTTTTAGAACAAGAAAAGGAACGTGTGTCCAATTTTAAAGAAAAAACTGGTAAAGAAGAAGCTAAAGTGGACAAGCAGCGACGTGAAATTAAGATGAAGGTGAAGAAGATGATGGAAACCCGACCGCCCGCACCAAAATATGAACCTCTAGAGCCGGTAAGGAAAAGCGAAAAATTGCGTGAATACGAAACAAGTATCAAAAAAGGAAATTTCTTTGATGTCGATTACAAAAAATGGCTGACTAAAAATCATAATGAACAGTTTTATTGGTTAGACACATACCAGTATAGAAATACCTTTGATACAGTGGGGATTATGCGTCATCGTATATGGAAATCTGTATACTAGCAGTGTTACCCAATTTGGACAGACAGTCGATCGGTTTTAAATATCGGTTATCGGGTCGGGCACAGATTCAAGATTCTTCGAATTATTCAAACGCGGCGCCCCGCAGGTCTTTTTATTTTCTAGTTCATTGTCGCTCGTCCGTTGCTCGACTCGATGTGCGCGAAGCCATTCCGATCTAGTAGTCCAATTTAGATTTTGTGTTTAAATGCCATTCTTTATATAGTAGCCTACAAATAGAAGCATACAATTTTTAAATAAAAAACTTTTGCCATGCCGATAAACATAAAAATTTCCTTGTGTAAAATTACCCGTGCTAGCAAATTATTTCAACGCAATTATTACTTGCCCTTACTGAAACCCCTCTCGCCTAAAGATGCCTTAAGAAGAAAAATTATCACTGGCGAAAATGTTTTGGGAAACAGGATCGAGCATTACATTCCTGTTCTTAAACCTCATGATGAGAAATTAGCCGAGAAAAAAAGAAGAGGAAAGGGTGTGCCGGTTATTAAAAAGAAAATTAAACGAAACGAAACTCTTCGTTATGTAGAGCCTTTTTTTGACGATAATATGGATGGCCATGGAGCTATTAAGACAATACTTTCTCAAAAACCCAGAGGACGTGGTCAACATTACGTGTATGAAGTTTTAGATAAGGGATGTTGTTTAGTTGTTAATTATCAAATGGAAAAAGCTATCAAAGACAAGGACATTGTTGATATAACAATAGCCCAACGTAGTGAAAAAATTTTAGTAAAGCTTGCTAATGGTCTGAAGGTCACTGTTCCAGTTGCACCCTTTAATCAAAATGTTACACTTTACAGAGGTTCCGGGTGGACCAAGGAACTTACCGAGAAAGAACATCACCACGGTAAGGAAACTTTTTCTATTGCCAAATTATTTGAGGCCAAAGAATCTGGCGTTGAAGAATGGGAATTGGAGATGATGCGCCTTGCAAATAAACGCAAGAAGAAGGTCAAAGGAGAAGATAACCTTGACTGGAAAGCCATGATGAATGGATGCTTGGAGAACATGGATTGGGACAAATTCGAAGAGGACACTAAACAAATCGTTGAAGAGCAACAGGAAACTGTTGAAGAAGAGGATATTCCAATGGAGGTTGATGACATGGAAAAGACAAGACACGTGAACGAGAAACTCAAATCTGGTGGACAAGAGGTACTAGAACAATTACCGACGATGTTAGAAGTTCCTCACGTTATTAAAAACTTTGAGTCAGGGGAAATGGAAGAAATGGTAAATGTATCAGGGGCGAGAGTTCATATACCTGATGGCCGTTCTTGTTTCGTTCCTGGGCAAATCGTAAAAACAGAAGAAAATGAAATTTTTGTTCCTGGACAAACAGTTGAAAACGAAGATGGCACATCAGAATATACCCCAGGTATCACTGTATATATGGAAGGGGAACCCACCCTCATCCCCGGTCTAGTTATGGGGGAAGAAGAAACGCAACCGATGTTTTTGCCAGGAGAATCGACGATTACCGAGGAAGGTCAGCTTAAATTCGAGGCTACGGAGGAGGACCTCCCACCCGCCCGACGTCGTAGAGAGTTAACACCCAGTCCCCCTCCAGCGCCTAAACCAAAACCACGAGTAATCAAGGATGAAGAGATAGTTATTAAACGTCGGACGTTTGAAGAACCTGCTGAACCGTTAATCAAGGAACGTGTTAAAAAGCGACCTCCAATAGAAATGAAACCTAAAGAAAAAAGTCCTCCGAGGGAAGTATTTCGACCAAAGAAACAACCTATTGAAGATCCATTAATAGTTCTTGAAGAGCAACGTCGCTTAAGAGAAGAAGAGGAGAAAAAAAGAATGAAACAACGTGCCGAAGAAAAGATTCTTAAAGAAGAGTCGAAAGTTATGAAGCTTCGCATGGATATCCGAAAGAAATGTAAGGAATTTAAAATTGAAAAACCTCCTAAATATGAACCTGTTCAGCCTGTCAAGAAAAGTGCCAAATTAGAAGAACTGGAACTTAGCATTAAAAAGGGAACTTTCTTTGATGATGATAAAACTAAGGATATTTTGGAAAAGGCAAAGAGTCAGACGAGAATGCTGAAATATCAAAGTGTCCTCAATTCATATTCATCTGATTTTGATTTTAGAAGACATTGAACAAATACTTTTTTGGTGATTAAACAACTTTACTTAACAAGAAAAATGTTGTGTTCATAATAAAAAATGTAATTTTTGTATTTTGAATTACTGTAAGTATATTTCATAGCTGTATTTAATTATGGAAATGAAACTATCATTGGTGTTAAACTATCAGATAGACCACTCCATTTCACTATATTTTTTTCAATATATTTTAATTACGAATAAGGCATGATATACAAGGCTTATTACAATAAATATATTTTTAATATTTTAATGTTTCAATATTTTGCAACTATTTTACACAAGTTACATAGCAAGACTGATTTCATATTACATTCAAAGGTTTTTAATCTGATAACTATAACATGTAATATCCTATTTTCATTTCCAAAATTATTTCATAATATGTTTTATATATTACTATTTATTTGCAGGACTTGCATTGTTTTAAAAATGTAGCAATCTTTTTCCGATTATTATCAAGTACAAACTGATTTTACAAGAAATTTTCTTATATATATATATATATATATATATATATATATATATATATATATATATATATATATATATATATATATGTATAAATATATATAAATATATAAATATAAATATATATATATATATATATATATATATATATATATTTATAAATATTCCGATTAATTAATGTGTAATTTTTATTGAAACTATTAATTATAAAGTTAGGATTACACTTATAATTTCACGTTTGTTTTGTAACAATAAGGTCATATTTTAAGAATGTGCAGACAATGTTTCCAGTTACTTACAAATTTTGTTTATATAATATTTGAATAGAAAAATTACCTTCAGAAGTAGTTTTTCGCAGTTAATTTATATACTTATAAAAATATGCTTTTTTAATAAGGTCCTGTTACCAGACATGAAATATAAAATATTTTATTTTCTTAGTTATAAGTTGGTAATTTTTACTAGAAGTAGTACATTCTAATAAAAAAGTAGGGCGACATATCACCATAAAAAGTTTTCATTTTACGGCATCTTTTGTTTCCAGAGCAATCATTCGATTTTAGGAGAAAAAGAAGGGGATTCCACGAGCACACAGGTAAATCCTGACGTTGCGATGCCCGAGACGCTAGTTCTGCTTAAGCGTCGCGAGTGACAGCGCGCCGGAATCTGCCTATCTATTCGACTCGACACATGCCGAACGATAAATTTTGCTTCTATTTGTAAATAAGTGTTTGTCTTAATCAATCGTATCAATCGCCTTGTATATTACTGTCATCTTTTTTTGTTTATTAAACGATGTTAGTTATATATTCGATTATTTTATAAATAAATCGCAAAAAGTGTAACAAACATTTTGAACTGTAACAATACAAAGAAAAAGTTTCAAATAAAAATCTGTAAAAATGGTGAACTATGTGCTTTCTTTCTGTAAAATTACCGGAGCTAGCAAAATCTTTACGCGGAATTTCTACTTACCCCTACTCAAACCGCTGACTCCTAAAGACGCCTTACGCACACTTAGGATCACAGGAAAATGGCTCCTAGGAGCAAAATATCAACACTACATACCTGTATTACGCAATCATAGACAGAAACGTTCAAAAAAATCTAAAAATTATGGTACAAAAGAACATAAAAAAATGGATGATTTTACTTATATGACTCCTTACATAGATCCGGAAAACGAAAATCAAAAAAGGTTACTTAAAATTTTGGACAGCAAGCAGGGTAGTGGAGATATGTACGTGTATACAGTAGAAGACAAAAAATACAACATAGTCGTTCAAGCCGCTTTTGAGCTAGCCCTACGCGACGGTGATATAATCGATGTTTTAGTATCGCAAAAAAATGACAAAATTCTTGTCAAAACAAAAGATTTCAAAAAAGTGCCATTAGAAATACAATATTTTGACCAAAGCGGTGATAGTTTGTACTATGGTGAAGGTACTACGTCCGCCGAGGAAGAAAAATTTCATCATCACGGTAAATATACTATGAGCTTAGCAAAACTTTTTGAAGACAAAGAAATGCAAGAAGAAAAATGGGAAGAAGAATTAAAAAGGATAATGAAAAAACGCAAAAAACATAAATGGGAAGGCACTAAAGCCTTTAAAGAAATGATGAAACAAATAATGCGCAAATTCGATTGGAAGAAGTTTGAAGAAGACGCTAAGAAAGTGATAGATGACATCGAAGACCCTGTTTCAGAGAAACCTATTCCAATGGAGATTGTTGACTTAGATGCTACAAAAAATGTTAATGAAACGCTTTCTCAACGCGAAGAATTGCTTAAACAGCTCCCAACGCTTAGAGATATCCCAGAAATTATTCAAAACTTGGGGGCAGCTACCTTGACCGAAATCGAGAGTCAGACGAATGATTCGAATAAAAAGCGAACTGTTTCTGGGGCTAAATTAATACTACCCTCTGGAAAAGAATGCTTTGTTAGTGGTCAAATGGTGCATACTGAGGAAGGAGATATATTTGTTCCAGGCCAAACTATAGAAAACGAATATGGAGCTGAATATGCCCCTGGTATAACTATTAACATTGATAATAAACCCACATTAGTTAATGGTCTAATAATGGGTGATAAGGAGGAAGAACCTTTATTTCTACCCACGCAGTCAACAATTACTTCAGGAGGTCAGCTAACTTTTGCTACAGCTGCTGAAGAACGTCCTGCTCCAGAGCCTGACGAACAAAGGCAGAAAAGGCGTAGGAAATTGTTACGGATAATTAGTGTTGTACCTGAGGAAGAAAATAATGACGATGAACGTTTAAGAGGAGTTATAGAGGACATTATGAAGGAGAGTGGGGTTCAGGACTTTGATAATATAGAAATTATAGTGGAAAATTCCAATAAAAATGAACTAATGGACGATGGGGACTCTGACCTGTCTACTGAAGAGACATCTACTTCAGATGATCTCAACAACTCCGAGTTAGAAGAGTTAGATATAGAAGGTATTCGATTGAAACATGAACAACGCAAAGAGTTAGAAAAACTGAAATTAATTCTTCAAGACGATGGCATGAATGATTTATTATCTTCTCTCGAAGAAAAAAAGTTGCAGTTAAAACAAAAACTCGACGAACTTAGGAAGCTTAATATAATTTCCCAAAATAACTTAGTTACGTACGTTAACGATAGCGAAGCATCCGAAGCCGCATCGAAAATAACATCGGAAAAAGAAAGTATTAATAGACTGGCAGAAATTCTTATCGCCATCACTAGGAGGTCAGCGGCATTTAGAGATAAAAATAGTATTAGGATCGAGAACATTAATTTAGACGTAAGCATAAAGCCTACCGAAATAGATTTAAAATTTAATAAATCCTCTAATAGGCTTAAAATCCTGTTTAAAACTGCCTTAGTGGCCGCAATTGATGTTTACAAGAATAGACCTAAAGATCAAATATTAGCACTTCATTCTATTGCGGATATCATAGAAGATAGTCTTAAAAAAGATCCTGACCTATTGCAAGAACTTATAAAATTGTTGGATACTTCATCTGATCGGTTAGAAGTATGTGACGCAGTGCTTAAACAATTAACCCAAGATATTTCTCACACGAAGGCAGCGTCATTAAAAAACCTTAGTAAAGATAATTTAACAGTACAAGATTGTTTAAAGTACATAGACCGAATTATTGAGGATGGTACGATTATGAATGTGTCTTTTACGAAAATTGTTAAATTATGCCCAGAAATTGTTAAAGATCTAAGCGAAAATATAAAAATGAGGTTAAAAAATAATAATTCGGAAGAAAAAGCTTTAGAAATTTTACAAGATAGTATCGTAGCTACAGTGAGAACACTTATGGACAGCAATTTCGAAGAGCTCTTAGGTAAGAAAGAAAGTACAGTTTTGGAGTTTATGGAAGAAGCCATGAGTTTTGCTAGAGCTTTAGACCTGGATGAGGTGGTTGAGAATTTATCAAAACCTAAAACGGCATTAAATAACTTGGGAGACACATCTATAGAAATGCTTAAGCGAATGACTATCATTCGTCAATTAGCCGAGAAAGATTACTCGTTAAAAACAGCCATAAGCAGAATAAAAAAGAATCCGGAGTGTGCCAAATCAGATCCAAGAATAAGACAATTAATTCGGGAAAGCGCTATTATAATTTCGGAAATGTTGCCTTTAAGAAACTCAAGAGAAATACCCTATGAGTTATTAAAAAGACAAAATTTATTATCTATAGAAGATTTCCTAATGCGTAAAATGAGATTAGATGTTCCAGTATTGGTTACTAGAGGAAATCTTCAGGCAGTAATTCCTAAGGAGTCAGCACGAGGGGTTTTAGCTGGAAGAGTGCCTTATATTCTAATCGATGAATCAAGGGTCACAAACTTTAAGCCAATGCATATGCTATCATCAATAAATGTTAATAAAAATCGGGAGAGAAGAATCGAAGACTATCTCAGTGGAGTTCGCCAGAGGTCTAAATCTATAGACTTAGATAAAGGCGATTCGAGGACCTACCTACAGGCAAAAAACAATGTAAGGAAGTTAAGGAAAATGTTGATTAACACTAGAAATGCTGCATGATGAGGGGTAACACCAAATTATTGTTCGCGATGTAATTAAACTTAATAATAATTAATATGTTATGTTTGCTAAAATTGAAGGGTGGGGTAGTTTTAAAGTTGGGGCATGGTCTTGTTTTGGACGATTTTTTGTAGAGTCGCAAATCGTGCAGTAAGTAGCATTTTAGGTAAATAACAGTTTCACTATATTTAAGATATTTAAGAAAAACCGTTGAACATTGCAAATGACCTAAATAAAAAATGTCTTAAAACAAACCATTAATACTTTTTTGTAAATAATTTTTTTAAACTACAAAACGAACTAAACAGAAATATAGTTAAAAAAATATTTAAAATTCAAAACGATCAAAAATAGCGAAAACATATTTTAAGAATTACCCTGTTATTAATCACACATGAATCTTAAAACGTAAATAAAAGCACTTTATTTTTAAACATAAGGTATAACCATTAAGAAAATATTAAAGTCAATTTTTATCAACCTACTTATTTCCTTGAGTTCTGAAAAAACCCTTTTGTTTTCAATTATTTACTAAACAATAATCAAGATCTAAAATGACTTCTTTATTTTGAAAATATTTAAATATGTGTTTGTAATAAGTTCAGATCATAATCAAGAATAAAGTATACATTTATTTCTACTAATGCTCATACTAGTGAAACTTTAGCGCAACATTTTACGCTATAATTTGTTCAAGAGTCAAGAAACATGACCATACCCGTCTAAAAACTGCTTGGGAACATTTGTGAGTTTTAACCAATTTTTACAGAAGACCACATTTATCCTGTAAATAATTTAAACAAATTTACTATTTGGGTTTTCGACCGTAATAAAAACATTCATCTGACAACACAAAATAAATGAGAGCCATATTTTCATTATCAGTCCTACGCACTGTTTCTGAAATATTTTTGGAATCGTCAGACAAAGGTGAGTCAGGGATTGTGATTCAAGCTATTTTGGTTTGTTGTACTTAAACACGTTACTCACGCTTTTTTACGTATAACGCATGTATTGAACTAAATTGCACGGCTATCGGAAAAAATCTGCCAATTTTTGTTTCATAGCTTGATCCGAGAATAACCACCACAGTTATTCTCGGGCTAGATATAATGTAGGGTTTAAATCTAAACTATGGTTGAATTGGGAAGCTGGGAAAATAAAAGTCTACAAATTTACCAGAAGAAATATATATTTATACCTACAAATAAACATAATAGTAAGAAAATGTGTTTAAAAAATTCCAAACGGACTTAACAATATACAAAGGAAAGAATAATTTAAATGAACCGGCGGGTTAAGGGATGTCTTGAGTATATTCTTCAAGGAAGTCTTTTCTAATATATTGACGCCCCCATTATATAGCAACTACTTGAAATAACAGAGTTTTTATTTTATATTATTTTTTATTATTATTATTTTTCAAAATCCGTTGTGAGAAAAAAAAACAAATAAACATCAGAAATGTGACCAAGAAATGTTCTTGCTGATTATAAATATCTTATGTTCAGACATAGGAGCTGATTTATTTCCATTGACTTTTACCATAATATGTAGAAGAGACTGCGGCAAGAAGACCCTCTAACATTTTGAGCATTATAATTTACACCCACCACATGTTAGGAACTTTTGCACACATGTATGTTACACTGCTACTTGTTACTGTGCTAAATTACTCGAATTCTTTAAATATTTTTTTTAACTTCCATTTTTAATTAACAGATTTCCAAGGTATTCGCTTTGCCCCACTGCCCCTGTATAAATTAAACGTATTTTTGCTTTTAATTATTACTTCTCTCATAAAATGGAAATATTGTAATCGTGAAAAAAATCACCCTCCGAAATTTTTTTCATATCTTCACATGTAAGTGTCCCTAGATGCCGAATTCTCAATTCCATCGGTCTGTCTGTCGGTCTGCCTTTTCGTGGCATAGCTAATAAAACTACCCGATTATCATTAGATTTTGGCAAAGAAGTAGAAGTTATATGAGGATGACGTGGTAATATTGGTAAAAATCCAATGTGGCGAAGTAAAATGGCGGCCTAATGAAATTAAAAAAAATATTATTGAAGAACTACTTATCCAATTTACCTCAAATGTTGCTAAAAAATCAAGTACTATGTAGAAATTAACTGGTAAAATTTTAGTTCGAATCCAAGATGGCGAAACAAAATAGCGGCTTAATAAAATATTTAAAAATTCTGCCCGAAAAAACTGCTAAATGGATTGATTTCAAATTTTGTGCATAAGAAATAGTGGTATAGAGATGAACTGATATAATTGTGATACAAATTCAAGATGGCTGAACATAACAGGGGAAATTCCGGGTAAAGGAAATCTACCGATTTTTTTTTCATTGGATTCGAACATAATAAAACTATATAATTTAAGGTAAGCAGCTTTGTAAATATTTTAATTAAATTATTCATTAATTAATTCACATTTAACCAGAACTCGTTTTCACTATGTACAGAAACACAATTTATAAATGCATATAATTATTTAATTTAATTATTTTATACAAACCCTATATAAACTGTAATTTATTTAATTTTTTTTAAGTTACTACCAAACTGTGTGTAGTGGAATTTTATTATGTACGAGACAAGTTTTGGATAAAAGTGAATTTACATTGCAGGCTCTTTAATTTGGTTGTCTCAAAAAATGGAATTTTATTTTTTATGTTTGTAAATTTCTATGGCAATATTTATTTGGTACCTTATATACAAATTTTAATTTTTTTAATCAGTCTTATTTTTCAGATAAGCTAATCTCTTTATGAAAAAAAAATTTTTCGATAAGATCACAAATATAAAAGTTATCTATGTCGTACCCATTTTCGACTTATTGGCCATTAAATTGCCTAAAATCTATACCTTTTATAAAATTTTACAGGAGATTATATTTTCAAAATAAAAGCTCATTTCTATGACCAGTTTTATGATACAGGTTGTAAATACACTCGGTGTATGAAATAATTGAGGAACTTTATTAAGTTATGAAGTTCGTTCGTCGAATTGTTTTCAAGATACATTTATGTAATACCCAGTGTATTTTCTGCTCTATATAACCAGAAAACAAAAAACGTACTATATACTACTATACTATATAACCTACATTATTATTTTTTCTTGCCTCTTAAGGGAGAACTGCACGCAAAAAGTGAAAAACCAGCGACAAGGTCTAGTCGAGTTGAAAGTAAGATGAAAAGGTACCTACGCATTAAAAATTAAATGAAATTTTTTTTGAAATTATAAATAAAAAAGAAATATATGGTTTTCTAAATTTTGAATTAAATTTATAATCTGGAAAAATATCTTTTTTTATAAATAAAGGTTTACGTGACATAAAATTATATTTTTTTTTTAAAAATAACATTAATATTAAGCGCCCAACTATACATATTTCCCTATTAAAATCACATTGAAGCTAATACATATCTCTTATAGTTTTAACATAATATTGCAGCGGCGGAAGGCTTGCAAATGATCTATATTACTGCGTGCAGTTCCCCCTTAAGTGATGATTTTGGTAGTAAATGATTAACACAGACGATAAATAAAAATATTTGACCAGGTTGAAGCATAATAATTGTAAAGAACTGCTCAATTATTACAGCAAAATTAGATCCAAAAGATCAAAGCTTCGAAATAATTTGTACCAAACTGCAGCGTGTATGTTTTAACCGATCATATTCAGTACAAAATTCACACATAAACTCATTCTGGAAACAACTCCACATACAAAAGTTTCATAAATTAATAATTGAATTATTTCATATGGAGTTATTTTTCACACCCCGTATTTCAAAAACAGGTACAAATTCAACATGACGGAACTAGGCGGTCTAAAGATGTATTAAAAAATCACTGTCAAAAAATGCTAATTCAATTTATTTTAAATTATGCTCAAGTGTGTCGCATAAGTAGAAATTGCTACAGTATTGTTATAACAAAGTTGTTATTATATATATATATATATATATATATATATATATATATATATATATATATATGTATATATATAGAATATGCGTGTGTGTGTCCTAATCTATGTGCGGAACTAAATTGGGTCACACTATTCCTAATAAAAAGAAAGATTCATAACGAGGGAAGTTCCGGGTAAAGGAATTTTATCAATTTCTTGATAGTGTGCTCATGTTACTATTTTCTTATTTTAAATTAATATACTCGTATTGATTTTTTGGAAAATGTGTTTAATATTTCGTGCCTTATACTATTGTTGTATTTTTAAATAGTTAATGATTCTTTATATTAAATGTTGCTTTGGACATTTGTTTGTTTACAAATTGCGTTACACTAAGTAATTTAAATTTACAGTGGTTAAAAACTAGACCTTTAGACTAGAGTTTACTTATGTCTACGTTTGTCTTTACATATGCAAGATCTAATAAACATCGCAGCATAAATAAATCTAGAAACCACCGCATCTCAGTGACGGCTCGTGGATTTAAGAACGGAAGGTGAAGCGCAGCATAGGTGCGCAGCCCCGCAAAATGGCTATGTTTTACCTTTTTCTGATGTTAATTATCCATAGCTTTAGAGCGTTTTTTAATACTTACTTTGTTCTTAAAAAACAGTTATATACCACGATATACGACACGATGCAAAACTGCTTTCTCCCCCGATGATCCGAACGCACCGGGCACTAATTTACATTAATTCTATAACAAGAGAACAAGCGCCTGCAGCCTGCAGCAGCAGTTTTATGCCGCTCCCATCTCTATTTTTGGCTTACGGATATTCACCATTGCGTTGCCATAACAACTGCCGTAAACAAATGTAAGCGCGAAAGCCGGCGTGCGGTGGGAGTCTAAGGCGAAATTTGTTAAATGCTGATTGTGATTCCTCAACGGGTCGCTCTTATGAAAACGTGTTTAGCGCGCCACGTTTTTAAGTCATTATTATTTTTAGAGTATATAACGCAGTAGTTTTGATAGAAAATAATGGTATAATTAAGTAAATAATGTGAATTTATGCAAAACATAGTACATTTTTCTAATAAAAATGTAGATTATAAAATGCTTAATATTTCAAAAATATTTTTATTTTTAAGCAAATTGATTGGAAAATGTAGGTGAAGCGGCGCTCCACCCGCGTCCCCTGGCGAGCCGCCACTGCTGCATCCTTAAGATGATGTCCAAATAACCCTAAAACAACTTTTCAACCGACGAAGACAAAAATTTGCCAATAAAAGAATATTGGTTTTTCGTCAATATAGGAAATTCAGTACTTTTTCATATTCAACTTTTTTCTGTTGCTAAAGTTTATCTTTTTGTTTATGGCAAAACTAGACTTTCCGATATTCGGTTATAAAATATAGATACATTTTATTTTAACTTTTTTCAAAGAAGACAATTTTTTTACCAAACGACGCGTTTTTATGGTTAACACTAGCGTATTTAAAATGCCTTTCTGGGGGTGGGACAAGCATTTACATTTGGCAACTAATAAAAAAATGTCCTGCCTTTTTGTTTGTTAACACACCATAAGCTTAATAATACCCTCGACGATAACTAAAAAAAATTAGCTCTGAACGTTAACCACCGTATTGTGTATCTGACTAAACATCTGGCTTATTCGCAAGACTAATGAGGTTCCAGTCGGCGGCCCATACCTATCCGTCACACTGGAGATATCATGCCATTTATGTACAACTGCAGAATCGACAATTTAAATTCACTCTGTTTTCTTAAAGTGAATAAACTTTAGTCACTTATGAATAGAATAATTTTACTACTGTAAATGTTTTTCCCTCATATTTTGACACTCCTCTAGAGCAGTAATTAGAGAAGCCCCCCCTCGGTAATGTCATTGCCCCCCCCCCACTGGGCATGTCACAACCCCTCCTGGGAAAGTCATTCATCATTACGATTACCAAATATCTGGCGTGAGTTAATTGTTGTTATGCTAACAGGAATGGAATTATTTTTTTTTATACCAATGACATATTTTTTGCCCCCACCGAGATTTTATCCTCACAGCGCACAGATATTTCTAAAATTACAAAATTCTGCGCATATAGTTTTTAATGTATTTGGTTTTTTTAGTTATTTTCAGTGGTGTATATTAAAGACTTGAGTAGTTTTTAATCTGAATATTACACTTTTATAGTAAAAAACCCCATTTTAGTAATATATTAGTTCTAATAACAATAATACAATCCTAATGCGAATAATTTAAAACACGAAGTTAAGAAAATAGGTTTATATAACCCGTTCGAGAATCCGCTGATGATTCTTCTGGTATTTTTAAAAGAGAAAATAGTAAGTTTTTTATGGCTTAGGCTGTTGAATGAGATTTGTTCAAGACATTTTATCAGCGTAATTTTCTCAATATTTTTGATATTCTTTGTGCCTGACTTGGAGGACATCTACAGATAATTGGTACACGATAAGTCGTAACTAATGTCTATAAAATGGCCATAATATATTTTAGAAAATTATACAGTGTGTATGATTTACTTTACAAATTGTTTTGTAGTAATTAATAAAAAATCTTTTTTAAGAACATGGTTTGTAATTTAGATAATAAAAGTTGCTAAAAAACATTACAACAGTTCCATGTTTTTAAATCCATTATTTCTTTAAATTATTTCAAAACTGTGTAAGATATCAAAAAGGTCGAAGAAGCATAGGATTTGTAAAATAAAGGCAGAACTCCGATAAATTTCCTAAACTAGGTCAGTTACACTGAAAGAAACTTACACCCTGTATAATTTTCCAAAACATGTATCTGTCCTGCTTTATTTTACAAATTGTTTTATAGTAATTTAGATAAATGTTTTTAAGAACATAGCTTGTAATTTAGATACTAAAAGTTGCTAAAAAACATTAAAACAGTTCATGTTTTTAAACCCATTATTTTTTAAAATTATTTCAAAACCGTGTAAGATATCAAAAAGGTTGAAGAAGCATAGAATTTGTAAAATAAAGCAAGAACTCCGATAAATTTTCCAAACTAGGTCAGTTACACTGAAAAAACTTACACCCTGTATAATTTTCCAAAACATCTCTCTCTCGCCTTAATTTTTTGCCATACCTTATTCGTTTTCGCCAGTGTTGCTTCCTGCGTAAGATTTTAGCCTCGGACCACTGCTATCCTCGATCTTGATTTTATCCTTGTTCCTTGTTGTTATCCTGCTTCTTGTGTTTTGACATTTTATTTGCTAGATGCCTCTCCCTTTTCCCAATATAACTGTCCACACTCACGGGGGACTTAATATTTGCATTACTAATATTGAATTCCTTACCGATTATTCTCTCATTCACCTCACTACCTCAAATAATGGAAAGGTTTTTAGCTGCTGCTTGATTCATAAATCTCGATATGGTATGATTTATAAAAGCTTCAGATCAACTTTTTTGTCTTATTGTTTGTTATTCCATGGTTCAGATTATCTGGATTGTTACAAATATTGGGAGCTTTATAATAGTTAGTTCTTAATATTGCTTCCCTCCTTGTTCAAAATGTTTGGATCGTTGGTTGAGATATTGCCCCGTGTGAGTGGGTTTTCTATAGCTGATGTATGATGACACATTCATAATTTGGACGAGTGTATATGTACGGAGTGTCTGGTTATATTTTAAACCGGTACCCAAGACACTTTATTATATGAGTTGTCAAAAAACTTTTACAAAACTTTTTTAAGTTTGATACCTTTATCTTTAAAGATTCCTGAGAAGTTTGGGAAAAACCCTGTCATAAGTGGCAATGTATTCTCATTGACCTCACTATGCAGTGGAGCGTTCTGTGTGCCTCTCTTACACATTGCTTATTGTTGTTAATTTTATCGGTTGTTTTTAAAGATAAAGGTACCAGACCTGGTACATTTATAAATAGCAAGAAGAACCCATGTATTGAAACAATATTATACCGGGTGTCTCATTCAAAATAACGAAGTTGATGTTGATTTGTTAACTTTTGTTTTTTTTTTGCAAATTCTAATGATTCCGATAAAACCCAACAATGTTTGTATTTTTGTATTTAAAAGTCTAAAATGTAAATAAAATATGACAAGACACACTGTACAGATGTACATATGTATCAAGTCCTTGGAAAAATTTTAGACCATATGAAAATATTAAGCCTAGTATTGGCTTTACGATGAAAAATAATATAACATTTGTTGACCCTTTTTCGATGCTTTGGTGAAGCGCTCGGAAGGAGGTCTCATCAGGACTGCAATATAACCCCCCCCCCTAGCCTCAGAGCACTCATAACCATCAACATTACTCCTGGTTGCACATGAATGAATAAGAACATAGCTTAAGAATTATAATTTAGTTTTCACTTGACGACAGTTGGGGTAGTAGCTAAACGAAACGTTGTGAAGTAATAAAAACAAATAAAGACAATGTAAATCCCGTAAGTTTCTTTTAATCACTAGTTATTCTGTGCCAATAACGCCTTTTTGTGCATTTTTAAAAACAAATATAGTATGGTTCAGAAGTAGTTTTAATATTTCCAGTAACCATCAAAAGGATAAAAGTCGGAACCTCAGAATCATAGCAAATAGAAGGAGCATAGTGCACTGTTCATGCTTACGTAACACCAAACGGTCACTTTCATGTAAAAAATAGCCCTTTTTAAAACTTATTATCAATATAATATTTCATTTTTATAAAAACGCTTTGCTGTAGTAGTCATATGACACATTTCTGTTTATAATTGTGTCGGTGAACCTCGGCGCCGAGAGTACGTAAATTCTAGCTCTTTTGGATTGCGGTATTTAAGTAATAAGTTATTTTAGTAATCAGGTCAGTTTTTTTAGTATTACTGTATGCGCGAGATTGTTGTGTTAAAATTTTAACTGTTTTCAAACATGGATATTTATACGAGTAAACGTCAAAATTTCTGACATTAAAATGAGTATTAGTTCTTAAATTCTTTGTTTTCGAGATACAGTTCTAATCATTTTATTCTGCATTTAATTAATTAAGTGAGCATTCGCACCAAAACATAGTTCATCTTCATATCACACCTGATTTTATTTGTGGAAATGTATATTGAAATGCATAAATAGTTTTTTGATTTTGATTAACATATAATAATGTGCTGCTATTTTATTCCTCCATATTGAATTAGTAATCATACCTGTTGATTTTTTTGTAAAATTTATTGTATATAATTGGTTGCATATTTGCGGTCGCCCAAACCTGGATTTGGAATATTGTAAACCAATTGCTGAACTTAGACACTAAAGGCAAACCGTGCTACTATATCTGAACATTCTTCCATTCTTGCCCTCTCCTAGAATTGTTTTTAACAGCGTTGCCCTCTCCCTAGTTTTTTTAAGGGCACTCAGGCGCAATAGCAAAGAAGATGAAATTAATTCATGGGAAAGCTTTATTGAATATATTTGTTTAGATCTTTTAACAAGAAATTTGGTAAACAATATAATACTGGAATTTGTAAGTTAATAAAATAACATAATAACAGAAAACGTCATTTACGATACCTGAACAGAGGAGAAAAGAAAACCCTATAGCAAAAAAGCGTTGTCAAAACGGCGACGAGGCAAGGCCTGCTTAATATTTTATCATATAGAGGTATGTAATTCCATAGCTTTCTCCTTCCAAAATCTTGGAAATCTTTAAGGCAAAATTATAAAAAAATGAGGACGTTAAGAATCTGCAAAAACTATATACATAACTTAGGAGCGAAATGCTTTTCTTCCTTGGGATATATTATAATATATAAACTATCCTCGATAGGGAAAGCACTACTCTCTTAAAGGGTAAAAATAGCTATTTCGAGAACCGAGGCCTCGTGCAGCTACGAACAAATTAGAAAGTGTGATTTTTAAAACATTTTAATACTGGCTCGTACAATAGAATTTAAAAGGAATATGGAAATATCTGGTTTAGCATGAAAAAAATAATATTTTAGAATCAAGAAAGTAAATTTTAGGACCGATTTAGCTTTTTCTCTTTTTTATGTTTGAAACACACTATTAGGTTTTTCCATGTTTGGAGATTTGGAGAATAGAGTCTTTAAACGGTTGTTTATTCGTATTAGTTATTTTAAGAAATGGTTTATTTTTACACCTACATTTAGAAAACGATTTTAACAGGAACTCTACTTATATTTCCGTGGCGCAGTCATAAAATAAAAATGGTTTTACAGTATTAATTGTAATTAATTAAAGGCAGATTTGGAGAGAAGATGCTACATTAACGACCTTATGGAGATAATGATATAACATAAAAAAGTGAATACTATACAATACATTTATATAACAATCATAGAAGACATTAATTTTATCATATCGAAGTATGTTGGCTATAATCATTAGTTTTGAACCCAAAGAATGCCACGCGTATATATTCTATTTTAAAAATAAATGTTCGTAATGTCAGACTATCAAGTTGTATTGACATATAAATACTTTATAATACGCCTTTAAATTCTATATTTTAATTACATTAATTTGCCAGTTAGTCCAATCTATTTTTGGCATAAATGCAAAATTATGGAGTTCTGATCATAATTGTCTTGTATGTTGTATGTTTTTGCAATTATATGTGTTTTGTAAAGAAAGTTACATAATAGTTATTTGTATATTAAAAGCGTGATACACTGCCATTCAGAGCGAGAAAGTTCAGACATTTCCCGAGATCGACAAAATAACTTTGCGTTCTTAACTTTTTCTACAAACGCTGTTAAGATACTCCACTGAAGAAAAAACGAAAACTGAAGGAAAACCGTTTTAAAACAAAATCAATCCGTCAAAGTTGAAATATTTATTAGCCATGATAATAATTTATGAAGCAAGTCTACTATATGAAGTATTAATATTATATGACTGATAGATCTGAGCGAGCGTTTTGCTAATTTTGCCTCTCACTGAGCGGCGAAGTAAAACTCCTCGAAAAAGTACCATTTTACGTCCTGCTTCGGTAAAAAATAATTAGTGACATGTCCTAAAATCGAGGGGCAGGACAGATTGATCTGATTAATCTGCTGTGTAAATAGAATGCTATTTACATAAAAACGCCGCCAAACCTAACCTACCTTTTTGTATAACTTCAATTATTTTGCCTATGGCCTATTTAGGGTTACCAACTCTGTAAACGTACCAGTTAATTTTTAATTTATTTCGATTCATTACGACATGTTATAACTTCGTCATGTAAAATGATCTTTTCTTTTCCCGCCTAGTATACGAAAGCTGCATAATTCAGAATATCTCACGCCGAGACATGTATGTAGCTAATAAGCAATTTTGGTGCGTAAGTAATGACATATCTGAAAATTACTAACTGAAAATCGGCCAACATTTAATTGGGTCCTTCTTTTATGAAGATGCGCTAGATAGAAGAAGGTCATATACCTTCAATTTTTGCAGGAGTATCTGCCAGGATTGACTGAAGACTTCCATTGCAACAATGAACGGCAATGTGGCTAAAGCATGATGTAGCGCCCCCACATAAAGCAAGAGTTGTAAAAACTTAGATAATACCTATAAGCGGGGAAAAATGGATAGGAATTATTGGTCCAACGCAGTGGGCTTCGAAATCTCCAAATTTAACGTCCCTTGTTTTTTTTACGGGAGACTCTGAAAAATTAGGTTTATAAACCCTCTCTACAGAAATCGAAAGACCACAGTAAGAAACGTCAGGCAAATATTAGCAATTAGGTTAGATATATTTTTTACTCATTTATCAACAATTATTGGGCAATAAATTGTTAATTGTTTCTTTGTTGGGTGTAATCATTTTTAAAACTTGCAAATATCCAAACGAAGAACAATAAAAGTTTCTGATATAAGTTTAGTTTCTTTCACAATGGCTTTAACTTTTTTCAAAAAGAAAAGTTACCCAAAAAATAGTAGCTTGTCAAATGTACAGAAAAATAGGTATACTTCTAGAAAAGAAAATGAATCACGTCATAACCGTTATTTTGAAAAGTCTTATTTTTTTACATTAATAATATACCATAGTGATACTTATTTAATACCCTCTATCCATATTTTGATTTGCACTTTTCCATAATAAGACTGGGGTATCGAGTCTGGGACAACCTGTACATACAAAAAAATACATAGGGTCGAATTGATAACCCATCATTTTTGAAATCGGTTAAAAAAAGTATCTTTCTTCGACTGTAATACCAAAATTGAACATTAAATTTAATGAGTGATTACTACAAATATATATATATATATCTTAGAATAAAAAGGGACAATATATTTTAAAATTTAAACGAAAATGGGACAAAAACAGGAACAGAAATTGGTACATACCTCGAAAAATGTTTATTGTTTACTTCTCGGTTGCTAATCTGCTTGTCAACTAGTTTGTTTAAAAATCAACACTTGAGGAATATATATTTTTTTCCTTTTTTTTAAGGCTTAGTCAAGGTAGAATCAGTAATTCGAGATAAACGATTTAAATCTATTGTAAATTAATAAATATAGGTGATGGAGAAATTATTTATATTTTGTTATAATGCATGTATTAAATTATGGTAAATTTGGCTTAGATTTTTTACGTCTTGCTTGTCATTAACAGCGTATTTTTCTTTTTTTATATGAAACATTTCTTTTCTAATAAGTTTATGATATTTATTGTCAGTATCTAAGTATCTAATATTTTGGTACTGGCGTAATCAAATTCATGTTTTTCTGTTTTTCGTGTTTGTGTAAGGCTGTCGATGCATTTTTGTATAATTGTGTCCCTTCTCTGGTTCTCCAATAGTTGAGTAGTCATGCCTATATATTTTGTTGGACAGTTTAAACAGGGTACTGAGTGGATTAGATTAGATTTTTTATTTTTTGGTACTTTACTTTTTAGTGTAGTAAACAAAGAACCAATTAAGTTGTGTGCTTTGTGACATGCAATTATATTATGTTTTGCTAAAATGTACTTTATTTTTTCTGATAACTGATTTGGTAAGGTATTGCTACATATTTTATTTTAATGTTATCTTGTTTTAATTGATTAGTTTGGTTATAATGTTTGTGGGTTTTTTGTTTAATTATTTTTTTGATAAACCTTTCAGGAAAATGATTAGATTTTAAGATATTTGTAAGACTGTACTCAATATAAAATGACATTTCTACAAGAAATCCAGGAAACTTACGGTTTTCCTTGTGGTAATAAGCTCAGAGGAATTTCAAAAACATACACGAGACTGGCAAAACAAAAAAACAGAAGAATATTTTTACTAAGAAGCAAACACATGGATGTCTTTCCAGCTTTTTTAAACTGCAATGCATCTCATATAATTTTTACAGGTACGTACCTCGAAAATAAATTTCACAATATTCTTAATAACACAAAAACTAAAATCTTAAATCTATGCGTTACTGAAACAACAAAAATTATAAATACTTTAAATAATAATTCAACAAAAACTTAATGACGTAAAGTCAGTAATTCCAACTAACATTCTTGATAAATTTATAGAACTAGAAACTATGAAATATGAAAAAATTTTCAATTCAATAAAATACAAAAATCAGAAAAAAATTCAAAATTAATAACATACACGGAAAAAAATTACGTTAAAATCAACACATCTTCCTGGCTTGCGAATATTTCTGCTACTAATATTCCAAACGATATACAGAAGTTATGTCCTTAGGTGATAGTTTCTCATCAATTAACAACGAAAAAAACCTATTAATAACCGAATACATATCTTGCGTAGAATCAGCGATTCATGATCAGCCCAATTAAATAAAATACAACATAAGGTCTAATGTCGTAAATGCAATTACTAACCATAAATTTAAAATCAGGCATAAACAAATTAAAACGAACAAATTGGAAAATCGTATAATTAAAAAAATTAACAAAACTAAACAATTTATTAAGGATAACCCTCAAATTACCATGCTTAAACCTGACAAAACTAGCAAAACTGTCATAATGAACACCACTGACTATGACACGAAAATGATTCAACTTCTAAATGACACAAATACATATAAAAAATTAAAATCCGGCCCTACAAACGTTTTACAAAATAAAAACAATTCTTTTATAAAAAAGCTTAAAAACAAAAATATATTAACTGACATAGAAAGTAAAAATTTGTTAATACACAATGCAGTTGCACCTTAAAATTTATGGACTACCCAAACTGCATAAACCAAACATTCCTCTAAGACCAATTGTGGCTTGTGTTCAATCGCCTTTCTATAACCTTTCAAAATATTTGTCCAAATGTTTATCAAACATCACAGGGAAAAACAATCATTACATAAAAGACTCTTTTGCCTTTAAGCAATTAATTGATTCAGTAAAATTACCACCAAACTCCAAACTTATATCTTTAGATGTAATTTCTTTATGTACTAATATACCTAATGAACTTGTAGCTATAGCGATAAAAGGAAAATGGAATGAGCTAAAAGAATTTACAACTTTAACTTACAACGATTTTATAGAAGCATTAAATATCGTAACCCTAAATAACTACTTCCAATATAAAAATGATTTTTACCAACAATTAGACGGTTGCGCCATGGGTCACCAATTTCTTCCACAGTGGCACAAATAGTAATGGAGTTTCTAGAAGAAAGAGTTCTCGACAAATTGGATTTTAATATTACTTTTTTAAAAGGTACGTTGTCTGGCTTTAATTCCAGAAAACAAAATCGACAAGGTATTCCTAGCTTTTAATAGTTTTCATCCTAAACTTCAATTCACATTTGAGGCAGAAGAAAATAACCAAATAAATTTTTTAGATTTAACCTTAATCACTCAAATTAACAATAATTTAAAAACAAAATGCTTTACGAAGGAAACATGGTCTGGACGTTACCTTAACTTTAATTCTCATCATCCCAATAACCAAAAAAGAAGTGTCGTAATTGGTCTAACTGATCGTGCTATAGCCCTCACGTCACCTGAATATCGCCCCGAAACTCTCCAAAAAGTAATAAATATCTTAAAATCTAATCATTTTCCTGAAAGTTTTATCAAAAAAATAATTAAACGAAAAACCCTCAAACATTATATAAAATAAATAAATATAAATATATATAAATACCTTACACAAATCAGTTATCAGAAAAAATAAAGTACATTTTGGGAAAACATAATACAATTGCATGTCACAAAGCACACAACTTAATTGGTTCTTTGTTTACTACACTATAAAGCAAAGTACCAAAAAATAAAAAATCTAATCTAATCTACTCAGTACCCTGTTTAAACTGTCCAACAAAATATATAGGCATGACTACTCAACTATTGGAGAATAGGTTGAAGGGACACAAGTATACAAAAAATGCATCGACAGCCTTACACAAACACGAAAAAACAGAAAAACATGAATTTGATTACGCCAGTACCAAAATATTAGATACTGACAATAAATATCATAAACTTATTATAAAAGAAATGCTTCATATAAAAAAAGAAAAATACGCTGTTAATGACAAGCAAGACGTAAAAAGTCTAAGCCAAATTTACCATAATTTAATACATGCATTATAACAAAATATAAATAATTTCTCCATCACCTATATTTGTTAATTTACAAGAGATTTAAATCGTTATCTCGAATTAATGATTCTACCCTGACTAAGCCTTAAAAAAAAGGGAAAAAAATATTCCTCAAGTGTAGATTTTTAAACAAATTAGTTGGCAAGCAGATTAGCAACCGAGAAGTAAACAATAAACATTTTTCGAGGTATGTACCAACTCCTGTTCCTGTTTTTGTCCCATTTTCGTTTTATATCAATGTTAACAATTTGTAAAATTTCAAAATTATATTAGGTTTAACATTTCAAAATGGAAAAAAACTTAAATAATAAATAAGACCTTTTGAAAAAGCCTTTCTAAGACTGGCGTAACGTCAAGGAAATAGCAAGTTTCATTATAAAACATAAACCTATACCCAAGAAAACTAAACACTATATATATATATATATATATATATATATATATATATATATATATATATATATATATATATATATATATATATATATATATATATATATATATATATATATATATATATATATATATATATATATATATATATATATATATATATATATCGGGTGACTACGAAATTACTAACAAGGCTGTGACTTTTTTAAGATCAGTACTATTAACACGAAATTTTACAATGATATATGGTCACTTATGAGATTTTGGCTAAATAAACAATCGACTGCCGTTTCTTTTAATATTTTAAATGGAACACCCTGTATATTGATTTATTTTTGAATTCTACCCTGTGTATCATACCCTATAGCTATATCAAGTAGTTTTCGAGACATTTCTCATTGAACTGTGCAATTACTTTTTTAAGGCTTAGGCTGATAAATGACAAATATTAAATTTCTGATCTAAGGCGGCTTTGAAACAATACATAAGTATATGACCATCATTCTTATAATATGCAGATAGTTCGCTTTGAGAGCTAAACGGTAATTAGAAGTACTACGTTTTTTGCGATTTTCTTCTAAATTTTAATTATAGAAAATGTATTTTACTCGTGAAGAACAAATTGATTAGATAATGATATACAGAGAAACTAGAAAAAAATCGCAAGGAAGCCAGAGCAATATACGTACAGCAATTTCCGAATTACCGATATCCATCAGAGTCATACTTTCCTTGGTTGGAAAAGTATTTAAAATCGGAAGGGAATCCGCCAGGCGAGAATTTCATAGTTAGTGAAGAGGCTGAAATTAATACACTGGCTTGAATAGCAATCGATCCTACTATATCAATACGACAAATAAACAGTTAAATTGGAATTGGCCGCGAAATTGCACGAAAAATTTTACGTAAGCATGGCTTTAAATCATTTAAATACCAAATCCATCACCACTTATATGAAGCGGATTATCAGAGAAGACTGGAATTTTGCAACTAGTATTTTGATATGCAACAAAGACAAACCCAATTTCCGAACAGTAATTCTTGCCCTTTTTTCTTGGTTTTTTATTACTCATGTATCTTTAGTTATATTTTGTGTTTTTCCTTGAGTTAAGAGGATTTTTTTATGTTTGAATATTATTTAAATGAGTGTTTTGTGGCGTAATGACAGTTGAAGCTACTCAGTAGTGTCCTTAATAAATACCTATTTAAGTAGACTGGCAATGTTTCCTATAGTGAATAATAAACAATGATTAGTTCTTTCATAAAAAAACAGTCATTTTGAAATAACTTTTTGTAGGTAACTTTATTTATATTTATAAGAATGACAAATTTTTCGTTTTTACTCAATTTAGATTGCTGCCAAGTACAAAATATGCTTAGCCTTACAGATAACATATCATAGGCATTTTATTCCTTTTTTATATGTTAAGAACTCAATTTAGTATCATGTGAAATTCGAAAATCCTGTAGCTATATTTGATGACCGCAAAACGTTAAATACACCATTTGCAAAAACAGTTTTGAGCAATACGTTTAAAAATTCTAATAGCTTGTTTTTTTTTTATTCGTACATTGAACAAAACAATAATTCTGAACTAAACTACCTACTTTAAAAATTAGAAGGTAAATAAAAGAATGGTAGCAGTGGTGTTTCCTTATTTCACAGCCACCTTGGATCAGAAATTTAATATTTGTCATTTATCAGGCTAAGCGTTAAAAAGGTAATTGCACAGTGCAATTGGAAATATCTCGAAAAGTACTTCATTTAGGTACAGGGTATTATACACAAAAGTATTAAAACTTGTTTGAAGATTTAGATGTTGAGTAGGTTTATAGGTCGTCCCAATAAAATAAAACGAGAAAATATCGTTTGAAAATGATTGCAATAAGTTGCATAAGAAACACTATTTACAGTATTAAATTGGAACTATCCATTCCACTATCCAAAAAAACGGAATTATCACTGAAATTTTTAAAGGTTCATTCGCCATTTTCTCGAAAACTATCGGGAATTGACATAGGGTATGAAACGTGTTTTATGTTTCGCATTCAGTGTAGAATTCAAAAACAATTCAATATACAGGGTGTTCCATTTATAATATTAAAGTTGATAACATTTCCGGTTAAACCGGCGAAACGTCAGCAAAACTGTTCTTTTCAGAACGACAGTAGTGAACGGATGTACACCCAGAATGAAAACACATTCTATTTTTCCATCCTTGAAGGACTAAGAATGCCACACTTGATTTTTGGGCATAATTTAAAATATCTTTAATAAGCAGTTTTTACATTACATTTTTACATGTTGAATTCGTAACAGTTTATCCTTATATCATATTTAATTTCCATTCCAAAGTCCATTGAATAAGAAGATTTTTATAAGTTGGTTTTCTAAACATTTTATTTGGCCGCCATTTTGTTTTGCTGTTTTATATTCATACCAAAATGTTACCAATTCATTCTTATGTAACACTTGATTTTTGCGCAACATTTGAGGCAGATTGGATAATTGGTTTTCTTTAGTAATAATTTTTTTAACGTTACACTAGGCCGCCATCCTGTTCCGGCTTAGTGGATTTTTACCAAAATATTAACAGGCCATCACCATATGAGCCAGTTTTAACTAAAATTTGAACTAAATTTGATGAGTAGTTTTTAAGCTATGGCGCGAACTGACAGACAAAGAGACAGACCGACAGACGAACCGACAGAATTGATAAAACATATTTTTTGGCATCTAGAGACACTAAAAAGCGAAGATGTAAAACCTGAGAGGATGATTTTTCAAATTACAAAAGTTTTATTGGTTTTATTAGTTCATCTCTATACTACAATTAGTTATGGCACAAAAATTTGAAATCAGTTGATTAGGTAGTTTTTTCAGGCTGAATGTTTAAATATTTCATCAAACCGCCATTTTATAATACTTGATTTTTGTGCAAAATTTAAGATAAACTGGGTAAGCACTTTTTAGTAATAATTTTTTTAACATTTCATTATGCCGCCATTTTCTTTTGCCATATTGGATTTTTACCAAAATGTTACCAGGTGCTTCCCATATAAACCTTAATTTTTTATCAAGATTTGAAGTCAATCGGGTAAGTAGTTTTTTACCTATGCTGTGAACAAACAGACAGTAAAGATCTGAAATAATCATTGGAAAATTTTTCATCCAAAGGAAAACTTCATCAAGACAGATCTTTTAAAACATATAAAGAAAAAGGTGGCTTCTGTCATCAAAACACTCTGAGGAAAACCATTCCCTATTTCTTTTTTGAATTCCGCGAATCACAACATATATTGCTCAATGTGTTTTCTATTTGTTCGTCGTTTATTCCCGGGGAGTATAAACAAGTTTCATTTAATGTTCAGCATGGGCTTCCTAGCTCCTCGATAAAACCATCATTAAAGGTATAAACCATTATTAAAGCAATAAAATCACACCTCAAATTATCGAAAATCAGATGTGAAATACGCTCGTGTGGTTTGATCGGCATCTTGTGAGAAAAAAACGGGTGAAGCGGTAATCTCTCAATTAATTATTTTTCATGTGTGTTTAAAAAAATGCTGACTGCTTTTTAAATTTTTTTGATCATCCAATAGAGATTTCTGAAAATTTCAAGAAAAACAGTTAGTGCCAGAGTGATTGTTTCGTTAAACTACTAATAAAATATTTTTTCTATACTCAAAATTATTTTTAAAAATGTTATTTAATTTTAAATTTTGAATTGTTTTTTGGGGTCGTGTAGAAATGGCGTACGGGGAAGTAATCTTCAGTTTTCAAGTTTTCTTTGAACCCAATAAAATATTTTTTAATTGTCTGCTCTGTAGGGGTATAGCTCAAAAATTACAGGGCTTTTGATGATTAAAGTTCATCTTTTTATAGATATAAAAAAGTTGAATACAAAAGTTTCTTCAAATTGTTTATTTCTAAAGAGAGAAAAATTAGAAAAAACTCTGTCATAAAAAACAATGTATTCTCATTGACTCCACTATGTAATAGAACGTTATCCGCCTCTCTAACACATTGCCTCTCTCAGTTTTTTTTCAGATATTTTGGGTGATGCATTTGATGAAGATATAATATACAAAATATTACATTTAAGAAGTCAAAGTTGATTTTACAACATAACTACAGTAAAATTCTACAACTTGGAAAAACGTTTGTATTTTTTTATAACTATAAAAATAGGAGATGTGTATTTTTAATTAATAACACTATACATATCCAATTCTGCCCAAAATTAATAGTGACATAGGGATGTACATTGCAGGATATATAATGAATAATCCGATAAATATTGTGTTGATAAAGTTGTAACACCCCTCCGCTCAAATAAAACGTAAAACAGTGTGTTTTATTCTAAATGTTAAATATATCAAAACGTTAAAATTTAAAAGTAAAAAAATTAACATTTTTTTTGTTGATATTTTCCAAATGGACGTAAGTAAATCAGTAATCTATAATTTCTAATAGTCGAACGGTGCCTTATTTTTCTGGCTGCAGTCTCCCAGCGCAGAGGCCGACATCTCAGCTACCCATTGTCCTAAATAGTATTTTGTTCAGTCCAAATAGTTTAGTTATTTTGGTTCTGTTGCCTAGTGTGTATGATAATTCCAATCTAGAGGTGAGGCTTTTTCATTTAATGATATTGCACGTAATCGTTTTACCATTATATATCGAGCTTTTAACGCATGTACATTTTATAGGTAATCTAGTTAAAGAATAGCAAGGACAAAATATGCAACTAAGTTAGTTGCAATTACTTAAACTCTTCTGAATCTTTATGTTTTTAAATGACTACAACGTTTAAGCCGAAATATTTTGAATTTTGAAATAATGCGTACCTCGATCTATTCACACTAAAACGGAAGACATAGCCTTTTTCAATATTTTCCTTATTTGACCCGATGGTGTTGGTTATTAACATAATTTCTCCACCATAAGATTACATACAACCATTTTTGCAAACATTAAATGTACTTTGTTTTGTTTATTTTTCTTTTAAACAATTTTTTTAAAGAGAATCCATTATGGATGCTGTACACACCATATTGGTAGTGTAAAGATCGGTTAGAGTTATTTACTTTTTATTATGTTTTTGAAACAGTGACATAACTACAGTGCTGGAAGACCACTAGTCTCATGCATCCATTTACCTAACAACACATCGATACATTAATAAAGTAGTTTATTTTTCAATATTTTATATTTGATTCGGCGCTCTGTACCTTTTCGACTAGCAGGTTTTATTTAGCCCAACTGTCCAGCAAGACAGTGATTCCAAAACGTCTACAAGGCCAAACCTCGGAATGTGTTTTATCATGTGCTATTATCATTTTTGTTCTTGGAGTGACGTAGCCTATCAACGGAGGCGTGGGCGTTGACAGTTGACATTAGGTGCCTTTGAAATACCATTCCACTAGGCGATTCTACTAGGGAATGTGTTCTATGTAGATGTTTCCCCGTGCCTTATATATAGGTGTATCATGTAGTGTTTGTTTTTAATAAAAGACCTTGTTAGTGCTTGCATTCGACACCAAAGTAGGAACACAGAGTTTTTATCCAGTGATTATTGGTAAAATATTTAAACGTAAAAAAGCACTAATTGATATTCCCACCAAAGAATTTTTACTGTAATCCTAGCAACACCTTTTTTATATGTGAAATAAAATACCTCTCTATTTACAAACATTGTGATCTTTCATAACATTTATACATACATAAATGTTTGCTGTCAAAAAATAACTTTTTTAGAGTTTCTGAAATTTAGTATGATTATACAAAATTTTTTGACCTATTGTTAAAATGCCTACTATATAAGGTCTAAGGGATTTTCATTAAATTAACATGTTTTACCACTAAAACTTAAGTTGTCATTTAATTCCACAACAGTTACAACTAATGAAACATTTTTGTTTTTTTCCATCTTCGTTTTCTTTACTAATTTATGAAATAACTGCAGACCGTAAAAGAAAATTGGAAGAAAAACAAAAGCAATTTTTAATTTGAAGATTGTTTATTCCTTATTCTTTATTCTTTTTTTTATTTCTTCATGCAAATTACAGTGTTAAAGCAAAATAATGCGTAATTTTTATGTATTTAATGATTAACTGTTTTGGTTTTATTATAATATTTTCTAATTTATTTCATTAAAATTATATAATATTTATATCTACACTAATAGTTATTTTGAAGGCTTTAAATAATCTTTTGTTGAAGGAGGTATTACAAGAGTCCCAGTGCAAGTATTTTCGTTTAAATGATAACCAATATTACCTGAAAACTCGTGGTTCTGGCATCGCTGTAGATCGGCGGCTAATTTCTATATGATCTATGATATCATAGATGACGTAGAAATTAGCGGCCGATCTGTCCTGTAACTCAAAACATTTACGTATATCAATACCATATTGATATAATATTAATACTATTTTCCCCTTAATAACTTTTATATTTTTAATTTTATTTATGCATTTTTACTTCGGTTTTAATGCTTGGCTGTAATAATATCTATAAACAATATGTCAACTATATATGGAAGTACCGGCTAATGCGTTCATGTTGTTGTGAGGGGAGGAGACAAAAATCTGAAGCTACGCTAGTAGAGTAATATTTCGTTACCAGTTTGAAGCAGGTTTTGGTAGGGGGTCCCAAATCTGTTTTATGAATCTGATTGCATCCTTTTTTATTTTTACTACTTTTTATATTGTGTTCCCTAACAGGCTTTTTTTGTCGGCGTTTTATATTTTCCTGATTTTCTTAACTTTTAAAGGTTCATTTCATCACCAGATAAAATGTTACAAAATATATTTCGACGCCCGTTTTGTCTGAGCTACGCTTTTTTTTAGTAAGTCATGTGTTTTAAATTCTATTTTTATTCCAACTATACGTGGAATAGTTTCTGCAGTTTCCTCTAATAATTTGGGATAGTTCGTAAACGTATCCTATTGTATCTACTTTTCATATCGTAGGACGACGACGATCTATTCATCAAATCGAGATCCTTATTGTATGCCACAAGACATCTGCGTTTCAATATAAATAATTCTGTTTTTAAACAAATTTTCAACATACTTGCAATTTATGGATGTTCATTTTCATTCAGTTTTATTTATATTGCCACCTCATTGAGCATATTTATATATAAATACCGCGTGTGGCACTTTTCCTTTTCTGATTCCCATATGATTGCTCAGTTAACCGTATTGAAATTATTGCTAAATTTGGAAGGGAGGTACTTAGCCATCAGGAGATTGTTGGAAGACTTTTAGTATTACTCGTTTCCTTCGTTATGAACCAGAAATTGATTTTTAAGGAAAAAATATGTTAGGTAACAATTTACATGGAAACCGATTTCGTATTTATAATTGGCACCACTAAAAAAAAACCTATAGACCCTACTCTGAAATGTTTGTCCTGTACAATGTGGAACGTGATTTTCTCGATAATTTGGAAAACATAATTGTTAATGATTTCTCAGAAAATTTTATTTTTGATAAAAATGTTTAAAAAATTAGTTTTTAAAGTATCAAACGTTATGTCAAGTAAAAAAAGTATTCAGAAAAATGTGTGTTTAAACTTTAAAATTTCAAAAATGGGGCAATTAGAAGTTAAGTGAGTTTTACATCATTCATAGTTAAAAAAAATTTTAGATTCAAGAACTGAAAAAAAATATTTTTTTTTAAACAACAGGCAATGTCCCAAAATCTACATCAAGAAACTATGCAAGTAACAGATCTTTTCATGATAATGGCATAATTGCAACTTTGCTAGAAACTTCAAATGCATCTATCAGAAATGTAACTCTTAATCTAAATTGTGATGAAGATAAGAAATATATTAAGGGCGTCTAAACCTAAGTTCTTAAATACATTATTTGTTTTTCTGAAAAGTGAATAACAAAGAGTAGAATTGATGACATTGCTATAATATCTCTTCATAGATTCCTTTCATATTTGGTTTAATCGCATTACGAATAACTGAGCAATTACATAGGAGTCATGAAGAATGAGACACATTGCATACAAATTTTCTGTTACGAACTAGCAGAAATATTCAACCTAAGGATTTATGTTTATTTTTTTACTATCCATTTAACTATGTCCATAACGTGCATCTTTTTACCTCCCTAAACTTTTCTTAAAATTCCGCGCGAAAATTTCAGGGTGCTCTACTTTCTGAAATAATTTCATATAAATAGTTGTTTTTGGCTCTTTCTATCATTAGCCCCTAACTAGAGACGAGAATTTGTGTAACACAAGCACATAACTGGAATCCAACTGACACTTGGCGTTTAACTGCCACCTAAAGCTGTACAATTTTTTTTTCTGCAAGTGTTTATTATATTGAACTTTCTCGACTGCAATTTGAGCAAATAGCTGATGAGCATTAAAAAACCCACACTTACACTTATTACACAACGTACATATTTGTTTTACGTTTTAATTTCTTAGGACAAATGGCACAGCATTTTCAAAAAGCTATTTTATTTGTTTGTTCTACAGCTTGTTTAGTATCTGTTTCTAATAATTCCAAGATTCCTAATTTCCCGAGGACATCTGATGCATGCATGATGCCTTCTAGTCACTTTGGGAGAGGAGAGGACAACGCCTTCTAAATATCTTTATCGCTTGCTAAAATGTGGTTGAGTTGAGTTGACAAATTATGAGACACATTTACCAATAAGCAAGACCTGCATGTATACTAAAATTACTGTAATACAAAACTCAAGTTTTTTTTGTGGTCGTTGGTGATAGTTATTGTTACCAATACAAAAGCGCGAATTTTTTAAAGTTAGTTAGTTTTTCCTTTCGTACCTCCCCCCATTCCAACAACAATGGCCTAGGAAACCCCTGCTGTCTTCAGTCATAACAAGTTTGCTTGCAAGGTTTTTCATGCCATTGGCCATCATTGAGCTTGAACAAAATTGCCATTGGCCATCGTTGAGCTTGAAGAAAATGCATTGATGAAATAACAATACGGCATCTTCTTAGGGATATAAAATATCAAAATTAGATTTTTTTTAAAAAAATCAAATATTTACTGAAATTAAAGCAAAATATTACAATAATTAATCATTTTTATTTTTGTCACGTTCTACATTATATGCCTCCAAAATATGTATCGGTCCGGTCATATCAAAAGTAAATTACTTACACAAACGACAACCTAATCCTCCATAACTCCTACAACATACTTTCTAATGTTCGATTTAAAGGTATACTGGAGTTGGAAAGTGCGGGAGAGGGGTAAGTCTTTAAAAATAGCAACCAATAGGATTAGTGGAGTCTGTTTAACTTCCGTCTGTGTTTAAGGGTTAGCCCTATCAGCCTGTATGATTTTAGAACATCTGGTGTCTTACTTAACTTCCCTAGATATATCGCTTTGGCCTTTTTCTATTCTGTTAAAAAAATTTAGGCATTATTAGTTATAACCTTTAGAAAGGGACGTAAGCACATTTGCAAATAATTTCTTCTTCTATTAGACCATCCATGATTTTTCAGTTCAAAGTGAGTTTCTACAAGAAAGTCTTTCTTTGAACAGCTTTAAAACTATTTAAGTTTATTTCTTGAAACTTTAGCATCGCTATTTTTGTTTGTCTTCATCGCATGTTTTTAGTTCGGCGTTAATTTCTAACTTTTCAGCTTATATTGTATGCTGCAGTAAAAGAAGAACATTTCACTATTTTACGTTGTAACCATCAATATTCTGCAGTTGCTTGCAAGGTGGATACTTTTGGGCGGATTTAAAAAGGATGCAGTTTTTTTTTCTAAAAGAATTACGCATAATTCTCCATTTTCTGGACCTTACAGCTACTAAGTTCATGATCATATGCCCAGCATTTAAATTACTTTCCATTTTTATTTTTCTTTCTAACTTCTACTTCTTTTCTATTTTCGATAGTTTTATAGTCATAACTTATTTATATTGTTAGTATTGTCCCGGTTTTCAGTTTATTTTAGTGGTGGAAATATTTTTTTTCCTTTGGGTTTCATGGCTTCGTGCTTGGCATTGTTTTAAAGACATCAAAAATAGTACTCATTGTCATTTGTAATTTTTCAATGATATTTTTTAGTAGTGATCAGGAGTCTTCCTTGGTGCTTCTTAAACTTTTTTAGGTTATTCGATGGTGTTTTACCTTTAAATACATTCTATCTTGTTTTCTTATGACCTATTGCGTATAGATTTGCAGTTGGTTTTTTGATCCACCAAATTGATAGCGTATGTATGATATATCTCATAATATTTCCTAATTCACGTAATGCAAAAAATGTGTTCATCTATTTTTATTTATTTTCTAAGTTATTAAAATTTAATAGACAAGATCTAGCGAGCGCCACTTTGCACAGCCTTAATTATTATACGTGTTTATGTCCAAAAAAAGCGCATTGCATTTACTAATAATTTTTTAATGTTTGGTTGTAGAAGAAATATGCAAGAATCTCTAATTCCAGTGGGTCCACCTAAAAGACGAAAGTCTCCAAGACCTCGTCCGACCGAACAGGCTGAAGCAGGCCCGAGTACTTCTGAGAATAGCGGAAGGTCGGAAATAACTGCAAATAATGATGCCGCAACTGCAAATAAACGAATTCCTATGTTGATAAGAGGGTAAACTTGATTTTAGATATATTTTATATATGGTGCCGTTATCTATTGTAACATCAAGTTTCCAGGCGCGTAGTCAGAAATTAAGTTCGGGATGGGGAGGGGGGGGGTGTGAAAATCTGACAAATCTAATTTAGCTGCTAAAAAAGGGAAGCAAAGCATATTTTTTTCCATTGTTGCTAGAATCTTAACAGTACAACAAAATGTTGCAAGAAAAAATATTTTTTGGCCAATCTGCTAAAATATTGCAAGTAAAGCAATAATTAAATTGTAAAAAATCTTGAGCAGAAATAATAACTCTGATGATTTTTTCCTAAATACGATAATTTATTTTCTCTCACTGACATGTCTCTCAAGGGAAAAATCCAAATATTATGAAGACGTTCGGGGTGATCAATCAAGACGAAATGAAAGGATATTTCACAATCTTCGTCATATGTATGCGTCAAGAGAACTTCTAAACTGAGTAACCATTTATCACGCGGAGAACTGCAAACTACTGTTTATGCCCAGTTTGCAAGTATAAAATAGTAGTTTACCTAACAAGTCCGGAAAGTGCTACTTTTCCACACGCAATTGAAGTTGGCCAAACGACGCGTAGTTAAAAAAAATCGTTTATTTATATCAAATATATAATCACAAATTAATTATTATTAACAACATGAATAGTAAACTTGCAGTTTGTAGTATTTTGTGGGGTTGGGATTTTCCAGTTCAATTTCACGAGTACTTATTGTTATAACCGTCGCCGGGGCAACTTTTTGGTTGGAAGAAGTTGATTTGGCGGACTGCAGTGGTGAAAGTTCGTCACTAGTGGAAGGAATGGCATTGAAGTTCAATACTTTATTGTATAGATTCTTTTGAAGACTTGTTGAGCTTTCTAAACGGTTGAAGATTTCCAACCTATATTTGTTATTCCTTCTCCGGAATCTGCAAGCATTGTTGCGGCTGAACGTCGGAAACTGTGGCCTGTATATAGTTCAGAATTTGGGAGCTTCAGATAACCTGCAATATTTGATGGCATTTTTCCAAATGTGTTTATTCCGATGCATTATACTGTGCAAGTTCCTTTCTTGTGGTATACAAAAAAACGTCTATGTGGTTTTTCTGGCTTTCTTAAAATCGCATTCTTCTTTCTGACAAATTTTAAATATTCTCCACTTTCAGCTTCATCAGATAGTACAAAACTTCTAGAAAGGTAATTTTTTATGTCTGGAATATTTATTAATAAAATATTTCCTTTGTCTTCAATATAATCCAATGACATTTTTGTTAGTTCTTCTCGGCGACGCGACATGCGCCCGCCAAACCAAATGTAGTAGCTACTTTAATATGGAGATAAATTTTGTCAGGCGCTTCATTAATAAATTTAGAAATTTTCTCTTTTGAAAAAAATTTCCCTTCTTTGGTCTAATTCCAATATTTTGTTTTTTTTAAATAGGCCATGGCTTTGAAAAACTTGCATAAATCCATGTTTTCATTGAGTTTGATCATACTTTTCTAAGTTCGGCGAAATATGCAAAAAAACTGATTCTGTCAAAGTTTTGATGCCTTTAGTTTGACACTAGGTTTTAAACAGAACATATTCTTTCTCAGACCTATGACGGGATGTTGATGGTAGCGGATTGAAGTTTACTAGCTGCTTCCAACACTGACTCCGGCAAATCTTCGTCTGAAGAATCCATTAAAAACACTTTTACTCAGGTTTTACTACGACAAAAATCAGCGACAGCAAAATTGGTTTTGAATGACAATGAATGACACGCGTATTTTTACTTGGTGCCTATGGTGATTGAAACTGACAAATAAAAAAGCAGGTGTTTATTATTGCTTAACATTGATTTTATAAGGCATAAACGAGAGCCAGTAAACAATTTTTTAAAACACGTATTACATATTTTTTACTAATTTGTTGAAAAATATAGCAGGATTCAAGCAATCAGCGTATCAATATATTTTTAAATATTTGAAATCAGTAAGTATATTTCAAAAAAAGGAAGGAGCTGCGCTCCTTGTTATACGTACTAAGCAAGGGGGAAATAATCATTATGTCGTCAGAGACGCACCTAATGGAAATTAATTTGCAAACAGATTTTTAACTTCGCTAACACAATATTCATTCATCTACAGAAAAATATAAAATATTTAAATATAAACACATATAAAAATAAGTTTAAAATTTCACCTTGTTCTTGCTTTATGGATTAACTGGAATAAACAGAAATTTTCATAAAGAAAGAACTGCTCTTTCCCTCGAGTTTCTTTTTGTATGAAAATGTTGGTGACATCACAGAGCAACGGAATCCTGAGTTTTTGCATTATATGACGACCGAATTCTGTATTTTTCCTACTTTTCTACAAAATTGGCATTTTGGCAATTTTATACATATCCGCTTAAGAGAAGAAATGCCGCATGCCATAAAAAATTTTCTTCGAAATTTTGTGTTGTGAATTTTGATAAATAAGATATGAAAATATACTTTATCCGTTACTAATTAGCACACCATTTTTTTTTAAATAAAGAAATTAAATACAATTATTTATTTAATAAATATTTTTAGTGTCATTTTAAAGAGTTTAAAAAACTGATCTCTTAAAAAAATAAAATATTCTTTGACCGGTTTGCTCAAAAACTAGAGACGATTCAATTTTCAAATTTAATTGCAGCTTTGAGTTGTTCGTTAGAATCAAAGACTTAAAGCGTATGTTGAAACATATGTTTATTAATGGCCAATAAAAATATTTTGTTACAAGTTTTTATCAAAATGTATTAAAAGGCAAGTAAAATTATAAAGAAAACCAGGAATGCTATGCGAATTTTGTTGTTTTGTAACTTATGTGTAGTTGTTAACTATAAAAAGCCTCATTATTTTATATATTAATTTCATAATATAAGTTTTTAACAACATATTTCGACTAAATTTAGTTTATTACTTTGGCCTTCTTCTTGGGTTGTTCGTTCTCCCAACCGCTAAACACTTCCGACGTCCGTAATTTTTGTTGGATCTTTATAAACTTGAACCCGAGACGCGTTTCCTATAGTTTCCGATCGATCAGAAACTATGGTATTTAGTAAAATAATGATTAGGACCATTTTTGTTTAGGATAACCTCACCATTGTTTACATTTACATATTTACAGGCTCTACAATATGTGGGTAGATATTGGCAGAAAAAAGATTGTTTCAACTAGTTTGCAATTTTTTGCACTCGCGAGGAGTCTAACAATGTAAACTTTGGCTAGTTTAAAAGAGTTCTCAGGAAGCTACAATTAAAAAAAAATAGTCTGCGCCATAATTTTCCCGAGTTCGAGTTGAAAAGTGCTAACCAGCAGTTTTTTAAATTCTACCTCCGGGAACTAAATTAAGTAAAAAAATATATATTTTTAATTTCGGGGTGTTAATGGAGGAGGGTCCAGTCTCGATGGATATCCTTTTGCCTACATGCCTGTATGTTTCGGTTAAAGTATACTGCCTAGCATCTCGAAAATCTGCCGCTTCGGTATGTTTTAAAAAAATGTAGCTATGTTATACAACGTTATGCTTACAAGAAATTCTTAGTACTAAATAATATTAAAATGGTATTTATATTATACTATTATAATTAAGGTAAAAAGGTGTCTACAAGTGCGAGCAAAAGTGTATTTATGACTTTAGATTAAATACAAGTTTAGGGCCACCTTATGACAATATAACCCTGATAGATTGGGTTGGGTTAGGTTGGGCCGGTCGTGTTGTGTATGTGGTTCTATGGACGGGTTTACATAATTTTCCTAAAAACTTCGCACCTATATTTTTAAACCCTCAAATGTTGTCATTTCTAATCGTTACTATGGGGCATTATTTCAAACGCATGGACTTTATTTAGAATGATAGATTTTCGCCAGGAAAAATTGATTACAGTAAAACAATACAATTTCAAACTCTGATAAGTTCATTGTGATTTTAAACACATTACAACATTTAGATGTTTTTGAAATTCTAGTCTAGTACTTCTTTCTTTAAAGACTAATAACAGGGAGAAAATAGTAAAATATTGTGAAATTTGTTAAGTTAAAAAAAATTAAATTTGTGAAAGCTTAACTCTTAAAAAAAGCGATTTTTTAGGTAAGGTAACTTCACTGGTTTCATCCGCGTGCAATCCGCGGAGTTAGATTAAATGTTTCTAAACGAGAATTAATAGACCATATCTATTTTAAAAGAATGACTCCCGTATATTGGAAGGGTGGGTACTTATTGGAACGGATAAAAATAGCTGATTTACATGACATGACATAACCATTACTCACGCTCACCAAATTAAGAGAAAATGAGGATTTCTCTAGTTTAGAACGGATAGAAAAACAATTTTTTTACTGTTGTTATTATTTTTCTAGCCACGACACTATGGTGAGAAAAAGTAATATATCAGTTCTTGCATAATATATACATGAGTAAAGCGCACATTCATAATTTAATAATTGAAAATTTCGCATAATCGATCCATATAACTTAGATTAGACATTAGTTCCATTAAATAACCTTTTTTATGTACGTCATTGGAACGAGAGTTTCACGGATCCTCTCTATGTTTTGAAATCAATTTTTATGGGTTGAATAACTTGAATAGCACTAGCTGACTCTTCCCGTTTATAACTCTATGTTCGCTTCTATAAATTCGCAGCTGTTTAAATAGATTCATTGCGACTTATGCATTGGTTTAGACCTACACGAATTTTTTGCCTCTAGAATGAGCGTTTTATTAAAATCCGTACCATATATTGGTTAATTTTCGTACGGGGCACTTTATTCTTCTTCTTCTAACGTATGTAATAAAATTGACTCATCTGTTTAAATACATAGCGACTTGTTTAGATCTACATGAAATTCAAGCGTCTAGAACAAGCGTTTTCTTCGCCGTGAATTTATTTCGCTTTCCACTGCGTTTTTATGAATAAAAATCCGGAAAAAAAGAAATAAAATAAACAATTCTCAAAAGAAAATAAATAAAACCTCTTATAAAGTGACTTATAAATACTTTTCATTTTTTCCTACTGTTAAAAGAATTTCTTTTTTGTTCTTCACATACTCGCAAAAATCTTTACACGTTAACTTAAAATTTGATTTTACAAGCAATTCATTTTTTATCGTATCCGGTGTACATGTGTTTCTGTTATCCCGTCAAGAATTTCCCATTAAGGAAAAAAATCTTCCCGTTTTCGCATTACTTACAGGAACATTAAGAAGAAATTGAAGAATTTTAAATTGTGGAAAATCATATTTTCCTTTTTTAAAACGTACCATTGATTTGTCGTTAGGTGTTCCATTCATTTTTCGCAATTTGTTTGTCTGTTTTAAATGATTGTGGTGTTATCAGAAACATATATCTAGATTCATCATAATAAAACTCTTTTTCTAAATATTTAATAGCTATGTCATAAAACTGGATACAATTTTGAGTGATTGAGTCGCCTTGTTGGGAAGTAAATTTCTTTAAGGCAATTTAGCAATCTATCAACCGCTGGTAGAAGCGAAAGCCATCTAGTTACCACATGCCGTAAAAAAGACTCACATCCTAAATCAAGGAAAGTAAACACTTCCTTCAAAGCTTGTGTTCGCTTTGCATGACCGCTATAATAGTTATATATTTTAATAACCAGAATCTCTTATCCATTGTTAAACTGTTACACGCATGTTTAACAGAATTATAGGAAATGTGGGCCAGGCATTCCGCAGCCAATATATAGGGATTATTATGTTTTAATGTTTGATACACAGAATGATGTTTGCCAAAATTTACACTTGCATTGTCTGCACTATATGCAGTAAAGTGTATCTAAAGTCAATTGAGACAACCCAAAAACTAAATATCAGGGGATGGGGGCGAAATAGCTAGGCTAAATGGAAAAAAATGTATTCTCCCTTAATAAATAGCATAAAACGTATTTTTATGGGTTTATGAGTATAGAGATTATTCCAACGTGATAATATATTTACTTTGCAATTACACAGAGGGTAAAAGGAAGGGGATAAAAATTGAAAGTTTCGTTAAAGATCGAGCAGGTAATATGTCATTTTGGAGGGTATCGGGTATATATATTTCAATTTTAAAACTTATTTGATTTTGAGGGGTTGAGGTAAATAGTGGCTAAAAGTCAAATACTTCGTAAAAAATTGAATCGTTCAGAGATGAGTAGTTTTTAAGCTATGCCGCGAATTGACAGACAGACGGATCGACGGAATTGATAAAACATACTTTTTGGCATCTAGGGAAGCTAAAACCTTTAAATATGCAAAACCTGAGAGACTGATTTTTCACGGTTACAAATATTTTATTTGGCCGCTATTTTGTTCCGCCATCTTGAATTAGAACCACAGTTTTAGTAGCTTATCTCTATACCACAATTAGTTATGGCACACAATTTGAAATCATTAAGTAGTTTTTTCAGGCTGGATTTTTAAATATTTTATTAAGCCGCCATTTTGTTCCGCCATCTTGTAATCGTACAAGAAATTTACCGGTTAATTTCTACATAATACTTGATCACTGGTTTTTTAATAATTTTTTTAACATTTTACTAGGACGCCATTTTGTTTTGTCATATTGGATTTTTACCAAAATTTTACCAGGTCATTCCCATGTGACTTAATTTTTGACTAAAATTTTGAAATTGAAAATGAAGGTTGATCTGATAAGTAGTTTTTATGCTATGCCTCGAACTGACATACATATACCTAAAAATATGTAAAACTTGAGAGATTGGTTTTTTCACGATTACATATATTTTATTTGGCTGTCATTTTGTTCCACCATCTTGAATTCGAACCAGACTTTTATAAGTTCATCTTTATACCATAATTAGTTATGGCACGCAATTTGAAATCAGTCCGTTAAGTTGTTTTCAGGCTGAATTTTTAAATATTTTATTAACCCGCCAATTCGTTTCGCCATCTTGGATTCGTACCAAAACTTTACCAGTTGATTTCTACATAATACTACTTGATTTTTGTACAAAATTTGAGATAAGCTGGATAAGTCTTTTTTTAGTAACAATTCATCAGGCCGCCATTTTGTTTTGACATATTGGATTTTTACCAAAATATTACCAGGTCATCCCCATAGGACCCTTAATTTTTGACTAAAATCTCAAGTCAATCTGATGAGTACTTTCTAAGCAATGTCGCGAACTGTCAGACAGACAAACAAACCGACAGATAGACTGACGGAATTGATAAAACATATTTTTGGGCATCTAGAGGCGCTAAAACCTAAAAATATCTTAAACCTAAGAAATTGATTTTTTTCACGATTACAAATATTTTAGTTGGCTACCATTTTATTCCGCCATTTTGAATTAGTACCACAATTTTAGTAGTTCTTCTCTATGCCACAATTAGTTACGGCACACAATTTGAAAATTAAATTAAGTATTTTCTTCATGCTGAATTTTTAAATATTTTATTAAGCCGCCATTTTCTTCCGCGATCTAGGATTCATACCAAAATTTTATCAGTTGTTTTCTATATAATACTTGTTTTTGTGCAAAATTTTAGGCAAAGTGAGTAAGTAGTTTTTTAGTAATATTTTTTTAACATTTCACTACGCCGCCATTTTGTTTTGCAATATTTGATTTTTACCAATATGTTACAAGTCATCCCGTTATGATTCTTAATTTTTGGATTAAAATTTGAAGTCAATCGGTTAAGTAGTTTTTTAGCTATGCCGCGAACAGACAGTTCGACAGACAGACCGACACAATTGAGAAAAAATGGTTATGTCGGGACCCTGACACGTAAAAATCAGAAAAAATCTCGAAGGGTAATTTTTTCACGATTACAATACTTTCCTTTTACAGGGTAAGTAAAAACATTGAATAGAATGAAAAGACATTTTTATTCTACCGCATTGACACTGATCCGAGATCACTGAACAAGTGCAGGCGACGCAAATATTTTAAAATATATCTTTTTTGTGCATTTTTTGTTAAATCAACGTCTACAAAAATATAACCAATTGAATTACGGATATAACCAATCAAATTGCTTAACTCTAATACTCCGCCCACAAATTTTATAAAGAGTCCACGTTGACTGTGTCGCGAAGGTCCGCTGTTTGTACGGGGACCTGTCAACTGAATAAAAATAAATTTATTCGATATAAGTGGTGTAGTAAATTGAGTGTACCCTACATTTTCCGCTGTCTCAATTGACTTTAGTTACACTATAACATTATTTATATCTAATCCAAAGTGATTTAATCTATCTAAAATCTGATTAGATATGGCATCACATGATTCGTCACAATCTTCATAAAAGTCTAAAAGGTTAGTTTGAATACTATTTTCTGGTGTCCAAAATCTGATAAAAATCGGAAACATTTTAAAAGAACCTTTATTGCAGGCATCAGATGCAAGTGAAAAATATGCACTCTGTTGCCCCAATAAAATCCAGAAACAACGGAGCTGATATATTTCTTACGATTGCCTGTCCCTTTGTTCTGCTGCACGAATTTTTCGCTGCAATCTTAGAATCTGGGAAAACAACAAGAAAAAGTTTTAAAAGGCAGTCACATAGAACTGTTGATGACAAACTGTGTGGTATACGTACGTTATTTCCGCAGCTAAGACTTGCAACTGCTGCTGATCTACAGAATTGTTGGATCCAAAATAAATGTAAAAATTTTTCATAATCTGATTTTGTCTAAATTTGATAGCATTGTTAGCATACGATTTTTTGCGTAGTGATGTTTTAAGTCGCTTTCTTATAGAAAATTCCTTATTACAAACTTTACATACGGCTTTGCCGTTACCACTACATGATCTTTTTATCGAAGTATATGAACTTTCCCACTCAATTTTGTAATTACACAACCTTTTTTGTTTTTTGCTTGACTAGGGCTAGATAAACTACGTTGAGTTGACATGTTATTAGAGGTAGCAAGTATATCATCATCGGTATGTGTGCTTGTACTTGCCTGCCGACAGTCGCTATTCTCCATCATTTTCCAAACGTTTAAACTATCTACAAACAAAAATACAAAAAATATATATATAAATTAGAAATTTAAAAACAAGCTTTTATTTAGAAGTATTAAAAACAAGAAAATAAAATTAAGAATTAGTTTATCAATGTCGACTGACTGGGCTAAAATCTAAAAGCATTGGGGATCGAATCAGCACCTCTGGACTGCCACTGATAAGCAATTCGTTAGAACATGTACAAATTCAAACCCACCAGTATCATAACCATTGTTCCTGACTGGACGTCAAATCTGACATCGCTATTAGGTACCGGTCGTATTACTAAATTTATAATTTTACGTTATGCCCGTATAAGCAAAATTTTTAATAGAAGTATTTTATCAGTTTCAGCTCGTACCATAACTTTTGCTGTTGATTATAAATATTTCTAAAAAAATATTTCACAGAGGTATTGGCATTTAGTTTGGTTTTGGTACAAATATTAAAAGTACAAGTTTTCATTCTGTATTTGATTCAGATTCAGTTAGGCTTTTAAAAAGCTACAATTCAAGATACCTACAGAGAAAATTTTAAAAATGGGTCTACAACACATTTGCGCAATAAAACTAACAAATTATCTAAAAATAGTATAAACAAAACTGTATTCCACAACTTGTTTTATATAAATTCACTTTTTTATGTCTCGAGGAATTTAAAATCATTTAAACCGTTAAATCTATAGTTTATTTGCTGCTGAATTTGATCGTTTATTTCATAAAAGAGGCGTCTGTATGATGTTTGAACATCTACCATCTTGTCTGTTCGAAGACGCTTGGCTTGATGCTCTACATTTAACGTCATCGTTTTCTCCCAAAATAAGTTAAAGTCATCTCTTTTTTAGCTTAGATGGACTTAAAATCATCCACGTTTTTTAGGCAAAAGGCAATATCATTTGTTTTAGTTTGTAATATATTAAAAACATTGTCCGAGAATGGAAATATTTCTGAAAATATGTTCAACAAATAGTTAAAATTAAAATCTCGTTTCAAACAGTCCAAAACCCCCTCGAACTATTTATTGGTTCTGAGTCCCACGTTTCATTATTTTCTATTATATTCTCAAATAGTTTAATCGGTGATTCACGATTTTCAGATACAAGTCTTCCATTATAGTTCCACCTAGTAGGAGCTACTTTGGGCAATCGTTTGTGGACAATGGAGTCCAAGGCTTGTGTATGTTTTGTTAACATGGAAAAAAAAGCAGTCATGCCACTTAAAGTAACGAAAAATACTTACACTCTTTAATGTGATTGATAGACTGGGATAATACTAAATTTAATTTATGAGAAAAACAATGGACAAACACGGGAAAGTTTCTCGAATTTTAGCTTGCAGACCCCCCTAATAGTGCTGCCATCACTGCAGCTCCATCATAGCTTTGAGCAATTAATTTTTTCTCTCCATTAATTTCTTTAGTAACGTTATAAACTACGGTATATAATGCATTTGCTGTACGATTTTCGGACACATTCTTAAAACCTAAAAATCGCTCTTGAATACTTCCGTCTGTTTTAACGTAGCGTATTACTATAGATAATTGGCTAAAATTAGTGATATCAGTTGTTTCGTCCAGAACAATAGCAATGAACTGCACCTCGCCAATCTCCTGCTTAATTCTTTTTAGAATAATGGTTGCAACAGCGGAAATTAAATCACTCTGGATTCGATTCGACGTTCCGCGAAAAACGTTAGACTGCTCTAAATGATTTTTTAAGCAATCATCATATTTAGCCATTAAACTAAGTAAATCTTGAAAATTTCCTCTATTTGAAGAAACCCGTGTTTCATCATGACCTCTAAATCCCAATTCATGCTGTCCGAGAAAACAAACAACATCGATAAGTCTTCTTAATATTTGCCTATTTGTATCGACTAGTTCATTGTGTTGGCGGTGACTAATTTCTATTTTATTAAGGGCGTGTTCAATTCTGGTTTTGCCGAAGACTTTTTCTTTTATGACGGCCTGTTTAAATCGGAAAAACCAGTTTTATTCCAGAGACCTTTTTCATTTTCTAGAAGTAAACATGGCCAACAAAATAATTTATTTATATTTTCACAGTCTGTTAGCCATTTAAATTGTTCGTATTGTTTTTCCGGATAAAAATGTCTAATACAGTTTTTCATTTTTGTGGTTAAATTGTTCATAGGCGGTTTTGCATTAAGACACACACCACACATTCACACACACTCTTCTTACTAAATTCTCCAACATTTTCAACGTTATTACCGACAGTTGAAGTTGACGGTATTTGCATATCCACGTCCGTATTATTGTCTTCCATATCGCACCATGCACGACACGACGCACGTACGTATCACATAACACACGGACAGCTGTTCAAACAAAGAATCTACTCCAACGATAGCTTCCGCCCCTACTTAAAGCACGCGACTGAAATGCAAAAATTGCAAACAGCCGGTGGAAAGTTCAATAACCTCTGGCTCGATTCACAGGAAATCAAGCATACGGGACTTGGCTGCAGAGAAGCTAGCGGCCCGCATAGGTTCTATTCGATTTTCTATTGTGGCCGGTCGGAGTCAAGGACGCATTTATTATGGGCTTGATAATTAAGATAATATTTTAGCATTTTTAATATGAACTAAATTAATGGTTTCCTATTTCAAAAATTACATTTTAGAAGATGTTTTGTAATTTTTTTTGGGGAAGCACTGCTTCCCTTGCTTCCATGGACTGCACGCACCTGCCCACGTCTTTCTGTTTCCTTATCGTAATCCTCGTTTCTGTTTTCTGTCAATCGTAGCCTACCATCGTTAACCGGCACGCATTGTTGTCAGCACCTTCTAATATTCCCAATTTCTGAGAATAAATATTTTACCCATGTGAAATCGGGGCAATTAGGGTCCGGACGTATAGTTCATCGGAACATGGGACAAAACTTCCGATATGGGGACTGTCCAGTTAAAATCGGAACGTCTGGCAACCCTGAGTAGAGTTGTCTTTCGTTTGGTGGCCTACTAATCATGTGTTATGCTTTGTATACAAGAAAGGCGTAAGAACTGCATGCCTTTGCGAATCGTCAAGAATTTCGCAAATGCAACAACGCGGAAATCGCGGCGTGTCTCTACCGCGCCATTAATTCCCTTTAACGGAACTTTAGGGATCCTTTGCTTGGTTTACATTTTCTTTCCTTTGCTGCAAAAAAAGTAACGTGGAAGAAGTGTTTATGACATCTGTGATGACATCAAAGTTTTGGAGATTTTGATTAAAGAAGCAAAATTTGTGTGATAAATTCAATTTAAAAAAATAGAAACAAAAGAATGAGGATCTAAAATCATACCCGCCATTTTAAGTCAGATTAATTAACTAGAATGAGGAGAAGATATTAGCCTAACCTAGCTTAAACGACAGACACCAATAAGTTTATGTTTGCGGCAAAAAAATTATGTTTTATTCATGGTTTACTAGATATTTAATCGAAACTAAATGAAGCTCCAAAAAAGAGCCGGATTTTACTTCTGAGAACATCCCTATAGAGAATGTAATACTCGTATATTTACACAAGTAATATATTTACTATTCCGTAAATTATTTAGATATTTGTTAAGCACTGGAAACATTTTTATAGCATTGGAGTGCATCAAGTAATACCTAAGGAAGCAACCAGAGATGTTCTAGCCGGTCGAGTGCCTTTTTATTTAGTAGATGATAGAGATGGGGTTACACTATTTCCTGCTAAACATCTTTTTGTTGCACTCAAGCTTGATCAAGAACATATTGAGAAGTTTGAAGATTACAGTTGTTTGGGTGCGCACCAAAGGCTATTTGATGAAAGACTTAAAAGAAGACAGGGCTTTGGTTATAGAAGGAGATATATATCCCCAGAATTGATTAACAGAGGGATTTATGTAAGTTTAGAAACTTCATTTTTTATATTTTACATAGTCTGACCTGAAATGAAGCGGAATAACAAATCATTTTACGTGACTCATTATTTGAACGGTGTACAAAAATTATTGTTTAAGCTTTATGTGTTTGTATTTTTTATGTATTAAATATAGTTATATTAGCACTTATATTATTATTTTAAGGAGGCATGTAATTAGTTTATAGCCGCGATTTATTAATAATATTTTTGTGATAACAACTCATAGATTCATATTTTGGAAAGGTAAATTATGTAAATTCAGTGCATTCCGTTTCTATAATAGCTCAATGTCTGTAAATTAAGTTTTACATTTTGGGATAAATCCAGCTCTGACTTATTAACAATTAACGACTTCGTTGGGGCTTATCATAAGTTGACAGTGGCATCCGATAGGTGCACTCTTTTAGAAAAGCTGTTGATGAGAACTTTTTTTTTTCGGATTTCAAATATGTCACAATTTTTTTTCGAGAAGAGTATCCAGATGCGAAAATTATTTATAGAACCTCAAATTTCCCCCGAGGTATTGAAAAAACACATCACCAAAATTAGTCTCCGGTTTATACAGGGCGAGCCATTTAAAAATAAATTTGCAATTTAGTTTTCTTATATTTTTCTATGGTTTACGTTTGGCCCTGTAGCACATGAACGGTTGATTCAGACGAATCAGGTAAATACACTAAGAAACGTCTTTATTTCTTCTAGAAACTGGTGTGAAAATCAGCTCGATCAGAGTTAGGGGTGAATTTTGAGAAATTCTTTTGAATTGTAGCGTGCACGAATTCTATTTGCCATTCTCTGACCTCTCTTAAATTCGTATCGGGTCGTTCGTCCTGGGTTAAAAATGATTAACTATATCAAAAACAGACTAATTTTTTTTATCCGAAGTCAAAAAATTGGATAAAACCTAATTTCGAGTAATAATGCATTATTTTTCCATTTGCCATGGAATTTACCAAGTTGGCCTAGCTTTACCAGCTGTGTAGCTTTGACTGACATGTCATAATAAGTAGTTTGACAGGGTCGCGATGTTTTTAACCCAAAATGTCTTCAAAATTTACAAACGTCTGTCTTAAATGCTTTGAAGAGTAGTGAAAATGGATATGCATCCGGAAAAGTTTAGAACTATCAGGAAGTCTGTCCAAATAAAGCTATAGCAAGTATTTTATATATGAAATGGAGGTCGTTATAATACAAATTAATAAAAACATTGATGGTGTGGAGACTTAAAGGTATGCATATTAACGTTTTAATTATTAAGGGATTTTTCCCTTTTAGTATGTTTAGTAGTTTCTTCGATATACGCAGGTCATAGAATTAATTATATTCTTCGTTTTTGCTCTTATACCCATGCGATGTTAAGTATTTAAAGTGTCGTGTCGTATTTAAAGGGTTGCAGAAGTTTTACATATTATTATGGGGTATGATAGCATTTAATATAGATTTTATTTCTACTACAAGTCGTGTTACAAACTAAATACTTTGATAGTAGTTACAAATAGGGTATTAATTGTTTAAAGCATTCTGAATTGAGATCTGCAAAATGGTTTTTTATCATAATTTTTATCATATTTTTTCTTTCCCATATAACAGCCGATATATTGTATTATTCATATAATATATAGGATGTATAGGGTATTGTAATCGCGCAATGTTTTGAAAAATATAAGTTTTTTTTTGGCGTTTAGAGAAAGATTTATTATGCATGTCAAGATTGGATGTTCTTGTAAAAAATCCAAATTAAATACTTGCAAATCAAACTTATTAGGAGAAAATGAAAAACATATAGAAAAAAAGATGTGTACACAAAATTCACTCGAACGATAACTGAAAAATCAATTCGTCTCAAATATGCACAAAAAATTTTTTTGGGGCAAAGTCTCGCGGGAGTTAGATTTTGTGAGCCATAGGATCTTCGATATTTTTAAAGGCTATAATTACGTAAAAATATACAGACTGATAACAGTATAATTGAAAAGCGATATAGTTAAGCTTATTGTTTTGACATACAAAAATCATTGACGTAAATACTAGATTTTTTTCATTTACCTATGTTTTAAAAAACGGCGAAATACCTCAAATGTATATTAATTTTTGTAAATAAAACATACATAGTAGCTCTAAAATTATGGGGCAGCCTCCTGAAAACAAAAAAAAACAGATTCAAAAAATATACATCTTTTAATTTTTTTTGTATTTAGAAGAAAAACTTATTCTCTTTTTTTTGCATACATAAGCAATTTTTAGTATGTCATAGGTTCACTCAAGGAAATGAAACAGCTCCCTAAAAACAAAATTAAAATTTTAGGTTAGGTTAAGATATTTTTTATCTTAGAAAGTATTACTATTCTTAAAAAATAATAAAACAAATATTTTATTGTGTAGTTTTTACATATCAATTTGAACTTTTGTTATTAGATGGAGTGATAGTGACTACTGAAAATATATAAGTTCTAAAGGCTATCAAAATGTTTTTACTCTAATTTTTAAAAGGTTTAAAATATCGTTTTTGGGGTTTCGATGATAGATAGAATATCAACATTTATTAAAATATCATTTAAATTAACAATATAAATATTTGAGAGTTGTCAAAGCTAATTTTTTTAACATTTAAGCGGTATTTGAAACGTATTTATTTAGGAGTTTGCGTCCTACATAATATTTTAGATATATATGTTTTTACATTAAGATTATATTAGATATTAGATTGACAGCTGTCAAACTGTCAAAAATGGCAACATAATAATATGGGTCTCAAGCCTTATTTTAAAGTCAAGTTACTAATTCAGACTCGAGCGGCCATTCTTTACATCCTGCCCAAAAGGGGCGGATTTTTGCTAAAAAATTTAAAAATATCTAAAAGCTGAATCGGTCGAAAATGAACGTCCTATTGCATACTTAACTTTATGCAATCTCATGTCTAATAGTTTGAGATATTTTCAACATTTTTATTATGTCATTTAAAAATGTACGATTTTTTTTAGAAAAAGAAATACGTCCCTGACACGAATGGGAACTATCATCCCTCATGATCATCAACAATGTAGAGGTGTACATTTAAACTGCAAAAAATGATGTTACGGCATGTACAAATTGAGGGGTAATTATTAACATAACAATAAGTAACGATTTGCTAGAACACAGGGATCCCCAGCCGTGATCAAACTGGGATTTAGCATCTATTTTTTAATGCCATACATATATATATATATATATATATATATATATATATATATATATATATATCTTGGTCTTCTCGATATTTAAATTTTACCTCTTGTCACCCAATATCTCAAATAAAATCTGGAATGATTGCTTTGGCAGATCGAGAAATTAAATTTTCTGATCCTGAATTCAGAGAAAAAGCCTTTAGAAAAGCTTAGACAGCATTGCAACTAAACCAATACCCGTCATACTTAGTTAATAAATTATTCAAAAGCAGAATTCATAAATATTACAATTCTGAAAAATCTGATATTAAACCAAATCGTCCGAAAGAATATAACTTGCTGGCAAAAAATTTCAGTAACTTAAAAACAAAAACACAATTAACAAAAAATACAATATAGTTTATCAAATCCCTTGCAACAATTGCAACGGTGTTTATATTGGACAAACAAGCCTATATTTAGAAAATAGACTAAAAGGTGACAAATACGACAAAAAAAGCACCGTAGCATTAACAAACCGCGAAATATCCAAAAATCATATATTCAACTATGAACAAGCTGAAATATTAAAAACCGAACCTCAGTTCAAAAAAAGGGAATTTTTTGCGATGGCTGTATTCATAAAAACAAGGATGCCATAAACGACAAAAAAGATATTAACAACCTATAATATATATATATATATATATATATATATATATATATATATATATATATATATATATATATGTGTGTTTTCATTCCGGGTGTACATCCGTTCACTACCGTCGTTCTGAAAAGAACAGTTTTGCTGACGTTTCGCCAAAATCACATTTGGCATTTTCGAAGCTTTCTTTCTCGCGTCCGAATAGAGTCACTATTCGGACGCGAGAAAGAAAGCTTCGCAAAAGCCATATATATATATATATATATATATATATATATATATATATATATATATATGTCCTTATTATAATCACTCACAGTCGTATTTGTCTGATTTTAACAAAGTGAACGTTCCAGTCATTTTAACATGTAAAATAAATGTTTATAGTATATGTCAGAATATGTGTATTTCAGTGGTATTATTTATTTGTTAATTTTACGTTCTACGGTAAGTCTTACATTTTAAATACTTTTATTTGTTATGTAGAAATTGTATTAAAAATCCTTTAGGTTTGAAAAAGACCAAAACTATGGTCGAAACGTTACCAAGGCATCAAATATATGTTTCCTTCTAATTTGCTGTTTAATATACCTTAAACCAAGAAAAATTAAGAAAAATATATTATTAAAAAAAGGCTAAAGAATACAAAAACAAACAAAAAAAAAATATATATATATATATATATATATATATATATATATATATATATATATATATATATATATATATATATATATATATATATATATATATATATATATATATATATATATATATATATATATATATATATATATATATATATATATATATATATAAATACAATCATGAAGTTATTAAATAATATCAATAACAAAAATGATTCAATCCCACTTTTTATTTATTACTCCGCTTCAGTTCAGAATAAACTACAGACTTTTACTTTTTTTTTATTAAACTCTACTTCCAATAAGTTTATAATACGATTTTGAAAGGTAGGGCGTACAACAAAAATATATTTTTAGTGGGGCAAATGTCCTAATAATTGTTAGTTTTCTTCTATGCCATTTATTTGAGCTTGCTTTTTTTACAACCCGATCATTTAGAGCAACATTTTCATATCTTCCCCTACAAATTATTGTCGAGCTTAAATTTTGATAGAAGTAGGTCTGGAAATGTAAAGTACAAAACCCGAAATAGTAGCGATGGGTAGATTCCCCTTATTGGCGTTTTTTGCCAAATAATTCGACAATTATTAAAGAGTAAGTGAAAATAACGCGAACATGATTTTCCACCAAAGGTTTATTAGGTATATTTACGAGCAAGTTATGCTTTTTATTTTGCATAATGTCACTTATGTAAATGAAGCGGTAAGAAATTTTAAAACTGATGTTTAACACAAAATAATACTGTATAATTAGCTGTTGTTTTAAGGTGCACTTTTTTTACGCAGGTCTTCATGGTACTGAAAAGAACTTTTTATAAACCGTTTAATAGAACAGTTTTAAGTCTCTGAATATTCTTCAGGAGGATGTTAAGTTTGTCTAAAAAACTAAAAAGGCATTATCTTAGAGAGCTTTAAGTATAGCCATAAAGCCAATGCCCTTAAAAACTTTAGCATCATTGTCAAGGTATTCATATACAGTTGTTTTTGTAAGAAATAATCACTTGTTCTTTCTCTTACCTATTCTTGTCACTTCCAAAAATATCTCATAAATCCGTCATAAGTTGTAATGTATTTAAGAATGATCTATTTGAACTTAAAATTCTAAGGAAGAGATAAGTTGCCTTAACAAGCAATAAATTATCGATACTAATAATCTATTTAATAAAAGATGAAATATTTGGTACTAAAGTTTTTTGTTTACAGAGAGGTTGGAATTTGAAAAAGAAAAAAAGTTATGGGCATCACGTCTGGTAGGAGGTGGATAACCAGATTATTTAATAATTTATTTTTGTTTTTAATGTCAAGCACACAGTTTCTAGTATGCAGGCTAAATGCTAAATGATTTTGCATTGCGATTATTACATTGTGATCACATGTTGTTGTTCTTATGCCAACGTTTTTTTTTAAATTCTATCCAGATCAGATAGCCCTTCAAATCTGCTGGATATCTGATTACAGAATACACGTTACAGTGCTTGGCTCTATCTTATTCTCACTGTATGTTGATACTTTATTGAATCTACTGGCATTTGAAAAGGTAATTTTTTATGCTCATGACACTATAGTCATTGTTAAGGAAAATACATGGAATTGTTCACTCAAGAACGCAGAGAGAGCTTTAAACTATTTAAAAAAGATGGTTGGATGCAACCCGTTTGACATGAAAATTAATAATTTTTAATTTGTCTGTTTCTCTTTAACAAAAATCAAAAAATCACCATACGTAATAACAATTGTAAAAATTTAGAAAATTGAGATTGTCACTTGAAAATTAATTGAAGAAATTAAGAATTTAAGAAATCTGGTTGTGATGGTTTATTAGTGCATGAGATGGAAGTCTCATATTGAGTAGGTTACATCGACGATAAGAAAATTGCTGTATAAGTTTTATCTACTTAGACAAGTTCTTACTAAATATTTCTGAATATTAATAACTGCGAAAGTAAAATTTGTATCACATTATATAGGAAAGCGTCGTTGGTTCGAGATTTGGCGTGGCGAGAAATTTTTCAGTGCTATTCCAGCTGATATAATGAAATAATGGATTTATTCGTACATCTTCTGTCTATTGGGAATAGTGACAGAAGGCAAAGGGAAACCGCCCATTCCATAGTATAATCGTCTAGTACAGTTAATTAGAAAGATACGTTATATAAGATAAGTTTTAAAGCACTTACCATCCATCACCAATGATAGGTGCACGGAATTTCAAGAAAAAAACATGTGTGGCCTCAAAATTAGTGACAAATTGGACAACACCTTAAAAAGTTGAAAGTTTTGGATCTATCGCATGATTATTTCATATCGAAATGAATATTTACTTTATTTAAGATAAGTTAAAAAGTCATTTACCAAACTTTTTTCAGCAATAATTGTTTTTTCTGTTTTTACTAAAATTTTTGATTTAATTCAAAATTTTGTTTGGTACACATAAGATGGAGATATTGTTTTTAAGATAGTCTGGCTGTCATATCATAAGGATGCAGTTATTCATTGAGGATAAATGTAGGTATTGTGTTTATTTTGCAGAAAATCCGTCTTAAAACATCATTTGACAGGTAAAATTTGCCAAGTCGGTATAAGGTCGAAATTTATGAGCTTGAGGTTGCTAGTATAAATTCCAAACGACCGCCGCAAAAATTACGAGAAATGGCATTAGCCATTCTTTTTTTTATTTTCGATTTGCTATGGGCACAACTCAATCCATCGACTCGTTTTTGAGTTAAAATTGGCCATTTTAAACTTTAAAATTTTCATTTATTTCAAAACAAACTATCAATTTCCAAGAACATCTTTGTTTTGTTGTGATTTAGGTCTTTAAATGTTTTTTATATATTATTCAATGTAACCTGTAGATGATATTCGATATTTTCCTGGCTGACCACTAAATCATATAAATCATGGATTCAAAAAAACAAAAGTATCAGTTTTTTGCCTTTTACATTTCACGGAAACAAACGGTCAATATTTTTTTCTTAAATTATGTTGTAGAACCTAAGTGTAAACAAAAAAATAGGATAGTGAATGAAACTACTGAATATTTGTATCATCATATCCTTTGGGATTTAAAAAAATACAAGTTAAAATAATTTAATTAAATTATATATAATAATTTTTATTTATTTTGTCCAATAAATAAGTATAATTCTTTAAAAATATGAGCCCTTATTTATACTGGGTGTTTTTTATGAACGAACATAAAATTCTATGCCAAATATGGTCAAATATTATTAATACACAATCACTGGCAAAGCAAAAAACCATGTAAAATATGCGCATCTGCAAATTGAGCAAATGTTTTTTTTACTATGGCTTATAGTAAATTGAAACTTTATAAGTTACAGTGGAATCATTTTTTTCGATCGTAATGTAATGTCTTTATTTTTGTTTAATTCAGATGGTTTAGGGTGGTAACTATCTCCAACTGTTTTCTAGTATACTGAGTGTTTTTTAGGAGCTAATATAAAATGTCATGTCAAACATGGCCAAATATTATAAATATACACTCACTTCCAAAACGTGAAATGTGCGAGTTTGCAAATTGAGCAAATGTTTTCTTTATGCCTTTCACTGATCATTATTTTATATTGACAATATTGCTTATAAAGTTATAAAAAGTTTCACAAATCTATATCTTAAAAATATCTTAGTGCTTAGAAGGGAAGTTTGCCAACAATGCTCAGATGCTCGATATTTTACTTGCAACCGATGTCTTAATCGTCAACAAATGGACAAAATATTAATATATTTTTGTTTCACGTTATGGACATACAATACGGTCATGAAAATGAAGCAACATTAGAACTTGCTTATGAAAGATTAAAGTTAGAATGTTGAGAAGAAGCTTCACGCGTTAATGTTTTTAGGGTGTCCAGAATAAGATTCTTTATCTCAGAAATTATAGATATAAAACAAAATTAATAAAAAGTTTCTTTTCATCAAGTATCAACTTGCATAGTTTAAATAGGACATTCTATATATTGATAGGTCTTTAAGTTCCTTGTTAAATTTTAGCTCGACTTTGTTAATAATGATATATACTTTCCATAGAATGAAAGCTTTCACGGCTAGAATTAATTAAAAAAACATTGTTCTTGGGTTTAGACGGTGTCAATCTTTGCTGCACGAGATCAACACACCGAATGGTTTTAGTTTTTTGATCTTGTGTAGTAAAGATCCCTGAAGATGTTTCATGCAATCGCAGGCGAAACGTAGCAAGTAATTTCAATATGACACGGTCTAAACCCAAGAACCATGATTTCTTAATCTCTTTCTTTCTCAGCATTCACGTTTAAAATATACTCCTATTTTATAGTTGTTGCAAACTACCGCCAACATCTTTTATCGTTACCTCAAAAAAAAAAATCGAAAAAATGATGTCTTAAAAAATTTTAAAAAATCAAATAAAACGAATAAAAAACCAGATGCTAATTTTCTCGTTGTTGACATTAGGACTCAGAAAATACTTAGTCATATCAATATTACAGTTTTGATATACAGGGCATAGGGAATTTTGAGAGATAGGCCAAATAAGCATATGGTTAAACACCGGGATATCAAAAGTTTCTTATGGAACACCCTGTATATTATAACATTTTTGGATCCTCTATAAAATTCCTAGTGTACACAGTTTTCCAGATATTAAGTAATATTTTTTTTTCGTTTAAAATGCCATTTTGTATATTTGTCAACCTTGTCAAACATTTAACGACAATTTTAAATTTGTATTGTATTACTCAAACGTAAGCGATTTGAAAACTTATAATGAAACCATTTTCTCGAACGTATGTCTTTATTTTTGTTTAATTCATACAGTTTGGGATGGTAACCGGGATCCAACCGTTTTCGAGTATAAACTATTGGAATGGAGTTTTGTTTTCGTATAAAATATTTAGGGACTAGATCACGCAAGCGATTCATTTTTAAATTTTGATTTTGTTACAGCTACTAAAATAAAAACATGTAAAAAATGGTGTTCAACATATTAGCAAAATACCTCAAAAACAAAACTTATATGAACCTGATATAATATGCTTTATCATTTATCAATCAGGTTTAAGACATTTAAGATCCTTAAATATTAGCAGTTTATATTAAATAAACTAAACTTATTTATTACCTACGGTTTTATCATTTCAGTGGCTGTCTGTCAACATACGAATTAAAGCCTTGCTGTTAAATAAGGAACGCTAGAAAAGGAAAAAACTATCTGATTAAGGCTACTGGGAGAAAGATCATTACAGATAAAATATACTTTTTAACCTCAGGCTGAGAAGAAAAGAGTGGTTTCGCCCAAGATTCACGTTCCATGGCATAAGGGTTTTTAATTCTTAGTGTACTAAGATCGTTGATCTAACTACAGAACAGTATTTTTGCACAAAAAAGTATAACAAGACACAAAATATAACTTTACTTATCTAGATCGGAACACATTTTGCTAGGGATGATACACATTTACTTTTAGTCAAACTATTTATACAGAAATCTAGAGAGTAACCAAAACCCCCATTTTTTTCTATGTTTTTTAAAATATCAACGCGAGGACACAGTGACCATGGGACCCTATATATCACCTTTTAACAGATGTTCAGACAATTTTGTTTACTTCCGGTTTGTTCGAAAGTCGCGCTATATTTGGATTTTTATTTACTATCGAATGAAGCTTAAAATAATGTATATGCCTGCTTTGAGATAATTTATTTCCATCCTAATTTTGGCTTGACAAGTTTACAATTTAAATAAAGACAATTTTATTTGAGATAGAAACTACCTAATTTTTTTTTAAACCAAAATAACAACAAATGTTCCTATTAAATATTTTGATAATATCTAAAATTTTTTAGTAATTATAAACAAATATAAATCGACCAGAAATAATCCCAATACCTCTAGATTTTATTTTATCCCGCTGTAAAAAGGAAGAACTGTAGTTATGTGTTTTTATTTTGCTCAATTGACCATGTCATAAATACTCATGCCTCCACATTTTTAGTTCCAATATGAGCTTGACCACAGCAATATAAAACGGCAGAGGACCAGAGGTTTTTCTTTTATAATATTATAAATTCATTTGTTTCATTTAGACTCATATGATGATTTAAGTCTTCCTTAACTTCTCTACAAAAATAAATTTTCAAAAAATCCTGTAAAATATTTAATTGATTTAAAGTTTGACAGTAAAAGATGTTTGTTCTGAGGCCCATATTTTTCTTCTTTTTATGATCGCTGTTTTTCCATTAATAATGTTAAAATTCGTATTGTTTTAATGGTATTAACTCAATAGCAACAGGTCTGGGACTGTTTGAAAACTGATGTTTCCTACAACCTCCTTACATTTGATTAAAGAAACAGGCAAACCATTTCAAAATATATTCACAGTCATTATTATCATTATCATTAGGCTGACTGGGACCTATTTTCTTTAGAAGCCAACTTTCATTTTTCGGGCTGGAAAATTTGAACTGTGAAAAACTGAAAAAAATTCTGTACGTCGCTTAATCAACATACTCCCATCAAAACAGTATCGGAAAAATTAAACAGTTTCAAAAAAGCAACAAAATAAGCTTCCAATTTTAACATCTGGTCTATGGATTGAAGAATTTCACAATAAGCTAGCTCCACCATATGGATGCTACCCCCCGTTGGTTTATCATAGAAATTATTACAAAGATTATTAGCTAACGAGGCCTTTTAGCATAAACGAATTAACCAGAGCCTTAAAGCAAAACAACAATTCTTCCCCTGGAAAGGATTTTATTCACTACTCCACACTATTTAATTTGCCAGAATCAGCTAAAAAAACTTTTGCTACGCATTTTCAATAACATTCTTCTGGGAACGCACCCAGTTCCCGAAGAGCAAAACAGCAAAAAACGCAGCATCATACAGACCAATCGCTCTAGCATCTTGTGTCCTAAAAACATACGAAAGGATTATAAAAAACCGTTTAGAATATTAGATGGTGCAAAATAAGCTCTTTCCGAAGACCCAATTTGGTTTCAGTAGAGGTACTTCAACACAAGAAGCTATAGCCAACTTAATATCAGATATCCAGTTAGGATTTACCAAAAACCAGTGCACTCTAGCAATTTTTTTGGACATACAGGGAGCATACCACAATGTTCTATATAACATATTAGCCGAAAAAATGCTTAAAATTGGAATTCCTCAAATATTGGTTAAAAAATCTTTATGATATTTCCCATTATCGCCAAGTGTTTATCCGGACAGGTGAAACTTAACTGGAGTTAAATTAGCAAAAATGGGTCTTCCCCAGGGTAGCATTTTAAGTCCAGTTCTTTACATCATATATACGTACGTAAGAAAAAATATTTGAATCTGACGATACCAAATTTTGCAGGTCGCAGATGACATTTATTCAACTAAACAACCACAAGAAAAGTGCGTTGAAAAACTTTACGGATCATTTGCTAAATCGGTACAATGGCTGAAGACAAATGGACTCTGCCTATCAACTAAGAAAACAATGGCATGTAATTTTCCAAGAAGGCGTAAACAAGAAGCTAATTACGTCAAATTTGGTAACATTCTAACAATTCCTCATCAGAAATCAACGGTTAAATATTTGGGGATTTTTCTCGACAGGAAACGAAATTGGAGAGATCAAATTGAATATCTTATTAAAAAAAGATTAAATATTCTAAGAGCTTTTAGTTATAATAAATGGGGAGCGGACCCAAATATATGACTTATTTTTTACAAAGATCAGCAGCACAGACACATCTTAAAAAACTGGAGACAATTAAAAATAAGAGTCTGAGGAAATGTATTGGCTTTTAAAAAAGTATTCCAATTGAAATCATGCTGAAATAATTGAAAATAATATCAGAAAACAGCATTTTAGTTAAGAAGATAAATGATCTTACAATTTTATGTTAAACTCACAGTTACTGGAAAGTTAAAAAACTACCTAGGTTAGTACTGAGCTATTCTTGGATATCCCAGATAAAATATTCTATCCACATAAAAAATACAATCCCTTACTTTCAGCTTATTGACAATCAACCAAAAGTAATTATTAATTTTAATTTATCTGATAATGAACCAATTATAGAAAATCACCTTTTTAAACTATCAAGCTACTGTTTAGTCAAATTTTGATCAAATCTTCACATACGGTTCAGTCCTTAATGAGAAAACAGGCTGCTCTTTTTATCATAAAAACAAAAAAATAGGAAAAAAATTTATATTATTAAATGGAACATCCATATATGCTGCGGAGCTCTGGGCTGTCGTGAAGTCCCTTAAATATTGTATAAATAATGTGTCCAATGATAAAATCGTTATTTTCTCCAATACTAAAAGCTAAAGAATGCTAATAAAAATGTCGGTATAAGCGAAAATGAGCTTGTTGATGAATTGGCTAAAGCAGCTACAATCAACGAATACTGCATTAACTTTAAAATCCCTTATTCTAATATAATTTTCAAAGCTAAACAAAGATTAGTTCAGAATTGGCAAGCGCAATATGAAAATTCAAATAAGGGACTTAATTATATAATCGATTTTCCAAATATAGATAAAACAACATGGTTTCTAATAAAAATTTCATCAGAATAATATCCCGTATTAGAAGTTTTCATGCGCTATACCCTAAGCATATGAATCGAATTAGTTTACAGAACGACGATGTTTGTGATTGTGGTAAGATGAGAGATCTAGAACATTGTATTCTTGACTGCAGCAGATATAGAGAACGCAGGAAGACTTCATGTTAATAAAAAAAATAAATATAGAGAGAAATGTAAATAAAAAAAATAGCATACAGAAAAATAGTTTTGTATTTAAAAGAAATATAATAAAAAAAATTAATAGATATTAGAAACACAGGAGAGAAAATAGAAACATTAGTTTTATACCTATATCCAATTTTGTTTTCTTATTAATCCTAATACCGTATTAAACGTATTGTGAATTGTAAAATTGTGTAAAGCTTGTCATACTTTCTAATTTCGGAGGATGGCATATATTGGGAAATTTCAGCATAAAGATGCTGGCTATTTGGTTTAAACCAGTGCAATAAAACACACACATACACATATTATTTTTATATATCATTTATAAACTTATGACTAATTGTATTAGGTAGCTTTTAATTTCAAAGTTGTTTTAACTATAATAATCTACCTTTATTATTAGAATAGCCAATTACTCAGAAAAACGAAAAGTAATTTCAACAAGTACATTTCTATTCATATTCTTAGTATGTCCTCACTTAGTTAGCCATTAACACTGTTGATAAGGAATTTTAAATTTGTAATATAGACTGTAATGCTTAAGGTACTAATAAGGCAACTTCTGTTTAGTACGTTAATAATAATTTTAACATACATTATTGTAATTGCGTTAAATAAACATTTTTTTTTCAAAAAAGCGTGAGGTGAACTTTACCGAACAAGTGCAGTAAAGCTACCTTCCCGTACTTTTCAGCTACGGGCACATTATTAAATGAATTAAAACGACACATTACTAATTTTCAATTATAAATTTTATTTCTAAGAAACATGAACGATGAAAATACAAATTAAAAATGTCTGTATTTATTATGTATTTAAGACTAAATTGGTAATTGCATCGAATAATAATTAGGAATTTCATTTCATTCCCCTCCTTGACTGTGGTTTTTCTTGTGAACATTGACATTAACTTATTTTCATTTGAAGAGAAATTTGTAGCTTGTCCTGAAACTGCTGCTACTGGAGTTAAATTACTTATACTGCTGCACATGCCATTTGACTGATCTAATAGAGATATGGCGTTGATTGCGATTTGGTGCTACAGAGAATTTGAAATATATTTTGAGCAATCTTTTTCATTTTCAACAGGGTTTTGAATATAGGACTCCGCTGCTGAAGTGGATTTCCAGCCACCGTGTCTCTTATTATTGGCAATATTGGACCCGGAGTTTGCCAACATTGTATCTAATAATCTACGGAAATAACGCCCAGTATACTCAGTATATCTCAGGATTTGGTAAGTCTAAGAACCGAGCAATATTTGCAGGTGTCTTTTCAAACGTGTTATTGTTACGAAAAATAGTTTATATGCCGTATTTTCAAGACGTGAGGATTTTAAATGTTTTGTAAAGGCCAAAGTAACTTATTTCAGGATCACATACAACAGATTTTCATTCAATATTTGTATTTGGTATTTTTATCAATATCATCTATGGTGAGTTTTATCAATTCTTCTCTTCGACAAGCACCTGCTATTCGACAAGCACCTGCTAAATTATTGCAACTTTTATCATAAGGTAGACATTATCTGCAGCTACAAATAACGTGCTGTTCGATTTGTTACCTTATTCATATTTATACTTACGATATTTCAAATGTGCTATTGAGAAATTGTCAAATACGATTAAATTGAATGATATTACAATTGTGATTTACCTATTTAAAGTTTTGGTCTCCTCTAAATTCCCCGTCGAAAGTTTTTTTCAGATCCCTAGGACGTACTATTAAGACGTCTGTTGAGTTTTTCTTGTTACACAGTGAGTCTCAAAACCCTCGCAGTCAATCGTTTGGTATCATTGTATACCCCCGGGTGATTACTAAAAACATGCAAAATGTATCCTATATCTACCTTCAAACTTTTGCGAGATATAATAATAGACTGTTCCGATCTATTGTAGCAAGCTGGAATACATTTTAATTTATTCATTTGATTCTTGAAAAATTTTACACCCTCTGATGGGATTGGTCACAATTTTATAAAAATAATTAAAAACAAATCGGTAAATTTGTTTTACTTTTATTATAAATAGTGAAGTGTGAACCAATTTAGTTCATTACATAGTTATTTAGTTAACACATATATACTGTCATTTCAAACAGTTTTATTGGGCGCCATTTTGTTCCAATATATTGGATCCCTACCAATATTTTACCACTTAAACCAATATTTTACCACATAATTTAAAATGAATTCAATAAGTAGTTTTTACATTCACACCCCGCGATTTTGTTGAACTCGCACCAGTTTATCCTTATATTTATTTTTTCTCCAAAATTTACAGTCAATTGAATAAGAAGATTTTTTTACGGTAATTTTTTTAACATGTTATTTGCCGCCATTTCATTCCGCTATCTTGAATTCGTAACAGAACTTTACCAGCTTATCTTTATATCACACTTAATGCTTGCACAAAATTTGAAATTAACCTAATAAGTAGTTTTTTCAGACTGATTTTTTAAATATTTTATTAGGCCGTCATTTTGTTTTGCTATCTTATATCCGTACCAAAATGTTACCGGTTCATTTTTATGTAACACTTAATTTTTTTGCATAATTTGGGGTAAATTGGATAATTAGTTTTTCTAGTAATAATTTTTTACGTTTCACTAGGCAGCCATCTTGTTCCGGCATATTGGATTTTTACCAAAATATTACGGGGTCATCCCCATATGAGCCTTAATTTTTGTCCAAAATTTGAAGTCAATCTCATGAATAGTTTATAAGCTATGACACGAATTGACAGACAGACAGGCAAACCGACAGGTGGACCGAAGGAATGTATAAAACATTTTTTTTGGTATCTAGGGACGCTAAAACGCGAATATATGTGTTATATGTTATATTCGTCATACAGGGAGGGAAGCAATTAAGTTTTTTTGGAACAATTGTAAATATATCAGATAATATTAGCCAAAATAAAAAATTTGTAGGTATTAAAGCTAAAAATAAATCAATTTTCCAACCAATTAGAACTAACAAACGCTGAAAAATATATATTACATCCAGAAGTACATAGTCTGCAGTGTTCGACCGGAAGTTAGACGTTTAGATTTTTTTTCGTAAAAAATTTACTTGCCTTTAAGTTTTACTAACTATTAATTGTTCTAAAGTTAATTATAATCGGGGATTAGCGAAAATAAATGTATTTTTTATATATTTTTGAAGATGATGTCTGCCAGAAGGTGCAAAAGTAATGTAAAAGAAACAACTTAATCGCCCAAGATAAATGAAAAACAATAATCTTATTTTTCATTTCTTCAGCTTCCCAGGTTGATTTTGTTAACTCACTCAATTTATTGGGTGCTCGGGTGGCGTAAATACATTCCTTACCATAATACATCACCGCTTGTTTCTATAATGCAGTAAAACGCATGGTACCTATATTAAGCTGTAACCAACTACGCTACAATTTAAAAAATAGGAATAGCATCAAGAAACAATTATTATGTATTACAAAAAGTATTAACAAGTTTAAGGTTAAAGGGCAAAAAAAACAGATCTAGAACAATATTGTATTGTCGTCAAACTTACAAATGTATGCAAAAATCATTTCATTTCATTTCATACGAACATGAAGAAATGAGTTTAGCGGCAACCCCTCCCCCCCATAAACCCTAGATTCGCTTTTTTCTATGGAAATGTTATTATTAGGTAACAAAAAGTCTTGCGCTGTCCCTCTGTTTCCCAATCTATAAATCTATTATCTGCGTTCGGGGGGTGCTGAAGGTCATGTAAATTTCTTTGGCCTGGAGGATCCTTTATAGAAACAAGCTTACATAATACACACAATAGCCACACAATGAAAACCAATCAGTTAAATAAACATGTTTTCTTCCCAAGTTAAATACATTTATTTCGATTAAGCCGTTGGACTTTCTAGAAGAAGCAAACTCAAAATAATTTCTCCATAGTTCCGCTTATTTATTTGATAGTTATTAGAAATTATGCAACTCACATTCTTTGACCCCCGGCTTTGATGTGGAGTGATGAATTTTGGTTTAGGTGATTAAAGGATTTCTTATAAATTTAATTTAAGGTGGTTATGATGCTTTTCGAACGTTTTAATTTCAAAATCTCGATGCTTTATTTCTTAGATTCTTAGCAATAGAAATAAATATTCCCAAAAGTAGTAGTAGTAGAGTTAAATGTTGTTTCCAGAAGCAAGTGTTAAATTCGTGTTGTTAATTTCTTATCAATTATTTGTAGTAATACTCTCTAGTTTAAATATTTCAAGAGTGTACCAGAATTTCTATCTATCTTGGTTCTTAAAAGAAATTAAATTATCCGGTATATTAAAAAAATCGAAGTTATTCGTTGATAATAAAAGTTACCAACATGTTTTGCTAATTGTGTAATGTACTTTTCTATTAAAATACTTAATTAATGTTCGTAGTAATAAGCTAAATATTATTTTATTAAAAAATATGTGGTTGTTAAAATTGTTTTTAGTAATTCTATATTGCTTGAGTAAATGTTTTAAATACATTAAACCTCTTTTCTTAAATAATAACTAACCACGAAAAAAATAGTCATACCCTCCTTATTTTCTGTGGTTGCTTTATACAAACGATACATACAAACATTACTTACTGTAACAATTAATTAACCTAAATTAAACATAATGCTTGATTGAGAAGCCTTTTGAGGAAGCTTTTAGAAGATCCATTAGAAGGCCTACTTTCCATATAAATACTTACAGATAACGTTACATTGTGCATGAAACAAAAACACAAGAACAGCTTATTAAAGTGTACCACAAAATTATTTTGTTTAAGGTAGCAAATAGTTGCAAGCTCGGTTGTAATTTTCAAAATATAACCAATAGTTACAAAGTTTTACTTCAGAAGTAATCATATTAGACATAGAAGGTAACAACGCAACAATGTTTCTGCTTACAGTGACGCGTACTTGAAGTGCTCGGTCGATTTTGATGTGGTATGCATTTTCCTTTCCCGCAATGGGGTCTTGGGCCCAATTTTGTCTGATATTATGGTCTTTATTCCAGTTAATGAGTGCGGCAGGTGGTAGCTAGTAGCGATTAAGATCGTAACCGGCTAGAGGCTAACGCCCAACTTATTTATTTATGCCTGAGAAATTAAATATTTCCCAACGTCTCGCTTCTGGTCAGATACTAATTACCGTTTATTGTGGGGTTTCTGCAAAATTCAGCTACCTAATCAGTTAAGAAATTTGTAATTTAATCAGCAAGACCCTATAGCTGGAAAGTTTATCCGATTTTTTTTTAACTTTGATGTGTAAAATTGTCTAAAATTACACTTACCTAAACATTAATATGTACTGATGCAACAAGCTCTATTTTTAAACAAGGTTCGTATTCCGTATTCACTGAAAAATAGGTTTTCGTTTACACACATTTTTTTAAGCCCGCTACTCACTATTCGATTCGATTAATCGGGTCGATTCGATTCGTCCATTTATATGCCTGAACGAATGGGCGAATCAACGAATGGACGAATATATAATTCACACTATTCATCAATTTTTATTTAATACTTTCGAATGGCTATCACGTGTCTTCAATGTTTGAAAATACATAAAAAAAGAAGATTTGATTCGGACGAATAGTTCACCGAGATCAAAGGCTATTTGATTATCCGCCCAAAAAACGGAATCGCCGCGCAACGTATCGAACAGATAAACCGGACTCTCCACATTATGTGGGCGAATGAATGAATCAACGAATCCGCTAGTCACTATTCGGTTCGATTCGTTCATTCATATGAATGAACGAATGGATGAATATTTCATCCACACTATTTATCAATTTTTATTTAATACGTTCGCAAATACACATTTGTTTGAAAATACATAAAAAACAAAAGATTTTATTGGGACGAATGGTGCGCCGAGGTCAAAGCCTACTTGATTATCCGCCCAAAAGACGCAAGCGCCTCGCAACGAAATGTACAGATGAACCGAACGCCCCACATTACTCGGACGAATGCAGGAATGGACGAATAGTGAGTAGCTGGCTTAATAGTATTAATCCAGTAAATTCTGTAGTCATTTCTCACAACTCAAAATAGTTTGCAATTGTTCAGCTCGCCTGTAAAAAATATAGCTGTAAAATACTATTCTTCTTAACCAGTGTGGAAAATGTATTTTCCACAAGCATTAGGAACAATTCTTTTTCTACAAGCGTGTGAAAATAACCTAACAGTCCAATAGTTATATTCTAATTTTTATTTCAAACATTATATTTTATTACTTATTGATATGGTAATTTGTGATAAAAATACAATTAGATTCATTGAGTAAGTTGATAGTAGGTCCTGACTGGTTGCTCCTGTTTGACATCATATTATACTTATTGACCTTATTTGACGTTATAGTAATTTTCAAATTCAACTGTTTGGATGTCGGTTTCTGACGACGTACTGTGCCACGATTCTGGAGAAATTGTGTTTGTTTGAAAGGTGGCTGGAGGCTGTCACCAAGCTGTTGGAATATCTTTTGGATTTAGAATCATTGCCATTTTCTTTTATTCCCTACAGAGTCATCTAAATATCCCATCTGCTGCTTTAGTAGAGATCCATCTGGGATGAACCATCCCCCATGGCGTTTCAAGTTAGTTATACCCACTCCGGCGTCCACCAATATAGTAATCTGAAAATATTTTCCGCACTAGTGCTGAAAAACGAATTTTCCACACTAAAATCTGTGATGAATATTCAATTTTCCACAGATTTTTAGAAAAAATATATTTTTATTCATACATCGATATACATTTATCGGTTGCCTGGTTATGATCGTTTCAATTTTACTTTTTAAATATCGGTGGTGTTAAAAAACTACATCTTTAGTTACATTGAAATTTTGCAGAAGAATAAAGTGTGATGTAATTGTAGATGGTAAGATGTTTAGTACTATTTTAGTATGACGGAACAAAATGACGACCTAATAACACGTTTACAAATCAGTGTTACTACCTTACCAAATTATGAACATATCACATTTTGTGATATGAAAATGAACTGGTACGATTTTTGTGTGATAAGATAATAAGCTAGTAAGGTTTTTGTATTAATCCAATGTGGCCGAACAAAGGGGAGGCTTAAAAAAATTTTTAGAAATCAGTACAAAAAACTCGATAAGTTGCCTCCACCTGGGACTTTCCTCATATTAAGATAACACAGCTTATATGCAAATAGTTATTTGGCAATTACTTTATACATATAACATAAATTGTAATATATTACTTTCCTCGTAATTTTACTTTTCTTTTCAGGAAGAAAGCTTCAACGCGAGGAAAATTTATTTGAACGGACTTTACCTTAATACTAAATAACTGTATGCTTAATATAAACTATGTTGTCTGTGTGCGGTGGAATTCGTTTTCAATTACCTGATTTCTTTTTAAATTATCTTTTTCTTGGTGTTTATATATTTTATTACGGTTTTTGTTAAATTTTTATATTGTGTTGTCAATGCCATCATTTGTAGAACAGTGATTCTGCGTGTCCCCACATAAGGGTTTATGACAATACATCTATTTCATTCGCTTATTTAACAATCATCAGATTGTAAGGAATATACATTTTTCATTTCCACAATACATACATTCACTTACCATACTCAAATCAAAAAATCGCTTGGATACTCCTTTTTAAAATTTTGTTTTCATTTATGATTTATTATTTTTATATTTAATTAACTTTATTTATATAGTAAATAATGAAATAAATTATGTTATAGTCATTTATTATTTTTGTCGATAAAAAGACAATTTTATTTCAGTAAATCGAATTTTACCGACTTTTCAAGTATTTTATTGGGCCGCTATTTTGTTTTGTGGTATTGGATTCAGACTAAAATTTTACCAGTTCATCACATTAAATGTATGTGCAAAATTTGAAGTCAAGGGTATAAGTTGTTTTGATACTGACGTTGAACATTTGGTTAGGCAGATTTTTAAATAAAATACGTTTGTAAATGTTGTTTTGTGTTTTTCAGGCATATCATTGGAATCAAGAATGTTTCAAATTTCATTAAATCAAATTAGGTTTAAGCAAATAATGAGACATATAAAAATAACGAATCAAATATTATACGTTAAAGTATAGTTATCTTTTTTTTAACTTTTTGGTTTTCTATATATATATATATATATATATATATATATATATATATATATATATATATATATATATATATATATATATATATATATATATATATATATATATTTATACAGGGTTCGCCAAACTCAGTGGCATATTAGAAGTATATGGAGAACGAGTAAAGATACTTACTTGAGATTTGGGTAAGGTTCATACTAAGAAGTGAACTATATTTTAAAAATATTTTCGAAGTTGCGGCGTTGCCAGCTCTATTGCAGACAGACAGGAAGTTTCTTTTTTTAAATACAATACCCTGTATATTATTGCATTGTCAAATTCTACGAACTATTCTGAGCATTTTTTATGTAGTATGTTCTATACCTATTTTGAGCAGTTTTGGAAATAAAAATTATTTTCTAATTTTTAAGGGTCAAATCGGCTTCAATGTAAAACACGATATATTTTTAGAATATTGTACCAGAATTCTGAAATTTTTATACGAGTTTCCGAATATGTAGGTTAATTGACGGCTGAAGGTATTTTTTAATAAAAGGTTATACAGGGTGTATAAAAATATAGTTTATTCGCGAGGAACAGAATGTCCATAACTCGATTTTTTTTAAATGGAACACCCTGTATATTTTAATTGCATCAAATAGAGAGAGACATTGCCTTTCAAATGACATTAGGTGTTCCTATACCTATCTCTGATGGGTAATGAATTAAAAGTTAAAAGCACTAAATAGACAAGTAAACATTTTTGTCAATAATATATCTATCTTAATGATAACTAAATGAAAATACGTTTGTTGAGAAAAATCTATAGTTTAATATTTACAATATGTATTCACAAACGCTTTAGATAAAAAATTAACGATACAACCGAATAAAACAATATTACAAAAATATAGCTAACAACAGAACTATCCCCAAATGAATTGTCAGTAACTGAACTGTTTAAAGTGTCCTCCATTAACTCTGAGGCATTCCAGAACTTGTGTCATTACATGACTCGTTGCTTTTTGAATCTCTTCCGCGGATAATGCCAGCAGTGCTTCTCTTGTCCGATTTAGGAGTTCTTCCTTTGTTTCTACTGGCGTCTGATAGTAAGTTCAATGGTAACTCGTCGAGAAAATCAGAAACTGTAGTTTTCAATATTTCCAAATATTTTTCAGAATTTAAATTTTCATCGTAAAAGCAAAACTTTATTTTGTCATTCACCATGAGGCAAAATACATTGAAACCGAACTTGTATTGAAAACCTTTTTCTCTGATAAAATAAGGATTTTCTTTGGACCAAAAATGTGAATTTCTTCTGTTAAATATCCCTTCTTTTGTGAATTTGCTCTCATCCGTCCAAATAACTTTTTTTAAAAAGTTGGGATCTTCTTGTGTACGCATCAGGATCATTTCGCAGTATGCGACGCGCTGAGGAGGATCAGTAGGCTCTAAAGCCTGGGCTGTTATAAATTTATAATTATGCATTCTATGTTTGTGCAAAATTCTTTCCACCGATTTGTAAGAAATGCCTAAATCTTTCGCTGCGCTATTAATTGATGCGTGAGGGTATGTATGGAAATAAGACAAAACAGTAATTTCATTGTCTTCGTTACCTGTTACAGGTTTGACTTGAAGTCTTGGTCTTTTAACATTATTGTACTCTCTGTAATTCTTCTCTATTCTTTTAAACTTTTTCTCGTTCATTGGGTTAGTTGATTAAATTGTCTACATGTTCTTGATATTATTTTATCACATTGACCGTGTACATAAAACAAATTTAGAATTTCTACACTTGAGTAAGAATTTGCCATTTTAAATTAGTGAATTTTTGACAACTATGCATATTAAAAACAAATGTTCTCTGTTTGGTTTCCTGGGAGATGACAGGCGTGCACAGACTACTAGTTAAATAATCTTTCGTTTTACGAGATATTATTCGTGCTTCTACTAAATGGCATCTAATTAATTAATCATCAGCGATGCTAATACTATTGAAAGGTAATTTTTTCTCTGTTGGATGCAACAAAAATATACAGGGTGTTCCATCGTGAGTATTGTTTTATTCGGTAGTATCGTTAATTTTTTATCAAAAGCGTTTGTGAATACATATTGTTACTATTAAATTATCGATTTTTCTCAAGAAAAGTATTTCCATTTAGGTATCATTAAGACAGATATACGTAGAAATAACTTGCCAGTATTTGACAAAAATGTTTACTTTTCTATTCAGTGCGCTTAAAATAGATTTTTTTTACAGAAAATACTAAAATGGTCGATTTTTTTTAAAATGCCACTTAGTTCATTACCCATCAGAGATAGGTATAGGAATACCTAATGTCATTTGAAAGGCAATGTCTCTCTCTATTTGATGCAATTAAAATATACAGGGTGTTCCATTTAAAAAAATCGAGTTATGAACATTTCTGTTCATCGCGAATAAACTATATTTTTATACACCCTGTATAACTTTTAATTAAAAATTACCTTGAGTCGTCAATTAACCTACATGTTCGGAAACTCGTATAAAAATTTCAGAATTCTGGGACAACGTTCTAAAAATATATCGTGTTTTACATTGAACTCGATTTGACCCTTGAAAATTAGAAAATAATTTTTATTTCAGAAACCTCTAAATTAGGTATAGGACATACTACATAAAAAATGCTCAGAATAATACATAGAATTTGACAATGCAATAATATACAGGGTATTGTATTTAAAAAAAGAATCTTTCTGTCTTTACTCGTTCTCCATATACTTCTAATACGCCACTGAGTTTGGCGAACCCTGTATATATATATATATATATATATATATATATATATATATATATATATTATATATATATATATATGAATCGGTCATTCGCGAAACCCCGTAAGTCCAAAAAATACAATTTTTGGAAAACTGGAAATAACTTTCTGCAAAAAGTTATAATAAATAGATTTTTTTTTAAAAAGTAGTTTATTGAAGAATTTGTAATTAAAAATTCGTTGCAACATATTGCATACCAAAAAAAACAAAAATTTACTCCAAAAAAATTTTTGAAATTTGGACACATACGGGATTTCTCAAATGAACGAGAATTTTCAGAATATCGAGGTTAAAATAAATAAAATAATATTGAAATTTTTGTTGAATATATCATTTATTTATTATAAGGTAATCTACAAAGTAGGCCAGCGAGCCAATTCGGCATAGAAGTGTTGTACTTCTTCGTCTTGAGGTATGTACTGCATCAGGTTCTTAACGTCATTCAGTTTGTTCACATTGATAGGAACACGACCAACATACAGTGTCTCTTGGGGCAATACAATCCTTGTTGACGCCAATAATTTCAATGAGAATGTGTGAAATTTCAATCCATCAATGAAGTCTCGAGCTACAACCACTCCGTCTTCACAATAGTCAAACTGATTGAATTTAGAGATAGTGAACGGCTGCTTTAGCTCTTTGGGTAATTTTCTTTGATAAGACTCGTCAGATAGTACATACTTCTTGAAAAACTTTGGCCACCATTTTTGAAAACTTAGGACCTCATGAGTGTGTAGATGTTTAACAGTGAATTTTCCACGGGTTGAACAGGAATTTGCAACCAAAGCAATATATTCCTTCATTGTGTAAATTCTATCTCTTCGTTTAATTTTCCGTTTTACGACACTGAAGTCTCTGTCACATGGTAGGAAAGAGTGACCCCTCACGGGAAAATATTGGAAAATTCGTTCAAACCTACCAGTCGATTGCAAAGCCATCATCATACGAACAACAGCATGGTTTTTGTTCTGGCCCCAGGCTCCGTCTGAGAATACATGCAATTCTTTAACAGATGAGTCAATTTCTGTATTAATATAATCCAGCAACATGGAACATACTTCATCGGGACCTTTTTTTGCCTCTCCTTCATGATATATGCAAAATCTAGAAGTATTATTTCGCAGCTCATGAATATTAAAAACATCGACTGTTAGCTGTCGTAAATAAAATGATTCCTGTACTGGAATGACAGGAAGTTGCAAATTTTGCATAAAGTCCATGCAAATACCCAGAACAGTTTGATCTTCTGAACATTTTTTCTGAATCTCTTTAAGTTTGGAATAAAATTTCTTTGCTCGGAGATTATGCACCATCTTTTCAGCTATTGCTACCCGCTTAGCATGTTCGTTTAAAGTGGGATTTTTGATTTTAACTGACAGCTCCTCACAAGTACAACATGTGTCGACTTGTGGTTGCTGAAACTTTAGATCAAAGTTTTCCTTGAATATTTTCATGTAAAACTTGTATTTGACTATATTTTTTAAATCAAGGTATTTTTCTAGAAAAAGATTCCACATGATTTTAACATTTAAACGAGGGTTAAGGTGCACTTCATGAGTGGTGTAATGCGCAATTTTTGTAGGAAATGAGGAAATATGATCCACGATTTTTCGGACAATTTGTCCAGGCATTACATTTCCGGGAGTGTTTTTACCTCTCTTATCTTTGGGAGTACTGCCAGCGGCTGAAAGTTTACATATTCTTCGAGTTCTATCATCGGTAACACCATAGGCACTAAGGAATGCTTTTTTACAAACATTAATTCGGGACTTTCCTGGAACTTTCACAAAATATCTAAAAAAGAAAAAACGTTTGTCAGCTTACCTATATTTTCTTCTAGTATTATCTAAATAGGTACCTGAATGAAGTGTTCCTCTGAGGTGCTTCTTCGTTTCTTCTGCAACGTCGCCTTTGTATATCAGTCAAATCTATCTTGTTTTGCAGTAAAATATCTTGCTCGTCCTTGGTTTGCAATGAAGTTATTCCATTATAAGCGATTTCAGCATCTTGTATTGTAAGCAAGTTTGGTATACATTGTTTTTTGCAGCTAGAAAAAAAACATTAATTATTTCTATAGAACATAAAACTAATAACGCATATTAAAACTTACTTGCACGGATATAAATGGGGAGTTGGTTGAACAACATTGCCCCTCCAGTTTTTGTATTCCTCATTTTTCACTCTGGATTTCTTTATTTTCTCGCACTGGTACTCTACTGTTTTCACACCCTTTCTTCTTTTTCTTGGACTCCTTTCAACACTTTCGTCGGTACCACTATCACTAGACATCTTATTCACTAAATTATTTTAGCATTAAGTGATTAAAACCAGTATAAATTATTCCTAAATAATAATAAAAGCAAGCCGCCTTGTTTACGATTATTTTACTCAATACTGACTGACGTTTGACGGTTTCGACAGACATAAGCAACAGCGTACCTGGTGGGGACATCGCGCGCGCTTTCATTTGAGAAACACCGTAACTCCTGGACTTATGGGGTTTCTCAAAGGAATCGCGTACGCTCATATTTATTTGGACCGTTAGTGCTATGACAACAAGCGGGGTTTCTTTGTGGATCGATGCGTCTACAATCTAAAATTCCAAAAATGCTTAAACGTCATTTTGGCTAAAATATGGACTTACGGGGTTTCTCAAATGACCGATTCATATATAAATATATATTTATATATATATATATATATATATATATATATATATATATATATATATATATATATATATATATATATATATATATATATATATATATATATATATATATATATATATATATATATATATATATATATATATATATATATATATATATATATATATATATATATATATATATATATATATATATATATATATATATATATATAGATATATATATATATATATATATATATATATATATATATATATATGTTGCGCTAATTGTGCTTGAGTTTTTGTGATTTTAGATTTGTCGATTATAGTCTTCCATACTGTTGGTAGTTTTAATGATTCGTCCCTTTTATTCAAATCACCCTGTTTTTCAATTTCTATGGCTTCTCGGATTATTCTGGTCTTATAATGTTCTATATTGGCAATCTCCCTACACCCATCGAAATTTATTTTATGGCCGGTTTCCTGATGATGTAGGAATAAAACTGAGGATGATTGTTTATTTCTGATGCTGAGTTTATGCTTTCCACTCCTGCTGATATTCGCCTGTTATTTTGCCCCACGTACAACTTTTCACAGTCCTGACACGGAATACTGTATACTCCGTGGTTTTGCAGTTTCATTTTATCTTTTGGGTTTCCAAGTAGTTTACCTATAGTTGTTTGTGGCTTATGTATTGTTTGTATGTTGTGTTTCCTAAGAATTCTTCCGATTCTGTCTGTTGTACCTTTTACATATGGTAAGACTACTCGTTGCTTTCCCGGTTCATAATTTTTGTTGTTCGTTGTTCGGGAAACCTGTGCATTAATAGCTTTCTCTATGCGATTTGTGTAGCCATTTTTCTTTAAAGCACTAGATATTACCTTAAGTTCGTTTTGTCTCGTCTGTGTTTCAGTTAATCGCACGGATCTGGATATTAGGGTATTTGCCACAGCTTGGATTTGTGTTGGGTGATGATGTGATTTTGCATTTAAATATCTGTCTGTATGTGTTGGTTTTCTATGCACGGTGTATTCGAAATGTCCGTTAAGCAGTTTTGTGACCAAGACTTCTAAAAATGGTAGTTTGTTGTTTTCCTCTAACTCTAGAGTAAATTGTATTCTGGGGTGGATTGAATTTACGTGAGTCAGAAATTTTTCGATCTCTGCATGACCATGTTGCCATATAATAAATATGTCATCCACATAACTAATCCATAATTTGGGCTTTAAACTTGCTTTCTCAAGAGCTTCTTTCTCGAAGTATATCATAAATAAATTCGCGACTACTGGTGATAGCGAGGACCCCATTGGAGCACCATCCATTTGTTTATACATTTGCCCATTGAATGAAAAATAAGTATTTTTGAGGCAATGCTCCGAGAGTTGTATTATATGTACCTGGAAATCCTCGTTCATAGCAATCTTGTCCAATGCTTCGTCGATGGGAATACTGGGATATAACGATTTGACATCTAGGCTTGCTATGATATCGTTTTTTTCAAGGACGATATCTCGTATAATTCGAGTGAAATGCTCCGAGTTTTTTACAAAAGAATCAGCTTTTTCTACAGTCGGTTGCATAATTTCAGAAAGGTATTTCTCCAGTTTTTGTAGCGGCGAATTAACAGCACTAACAATAGGTCTGATGGGCGCCCCTGGTTTGTGTATTTTTGGTAAACCATAGAGTTTAGGACATCTGCTCGACTTTTCCCGTGGTATGATTTTTTGTTGAATTTCGGGGTTTATTGGTGAACTTTTTATTTTATTTTTGGTTGTTTTTTCTAGGTACGTTGTCGGGTGCCTTGGAACAGGACTATAACAATTGTCTTGTAGGATATCCTGCATTTTTTGTACGTAATCTTGAGTATTCATAACCACAGTTGTGTTTCCTTTATCTGCTGGAAGGATTGTGATGTCTTTATTTTTTCGAAGGTTTATTAGGGCCCTTTGTTCAGTGGCATTTAGGTTTTGTTTTGGTGTTTTGCTTGATTTTAAAATTCTTGCCACCTCTTGTCGAATCTCCTCTGCTTTTGTTTCTTCAGAGGAGTCAAGGACAGCTTCCACTCCAGCTATTATCTCTTCTTTAGGGATTTCCTTAGGAGATATGGCAAAATTAAAACCCTTACTCAGTACGGATTTTTCACTTTCTGAGAGACTGTAGGATGATATATTATGTACTAATTTCTCGACATCTACTGATGATCCTTGTGGCTGACTCGAGTTTCTAAGAAGATTGTCATACTTTTTCGAAAGTTTATCTGTCTTAACATTCTTATTTGATTCTGTTCGCCAAAAAGCCAAAGTTTATATGCGATTCCACAATAAAGGGTGAATGATGTTACTTAGTTTAAGGTGTAACTTTAAAAGTTCTTTCTCTGTCTCGGCTAGTTGTTTTCTAGTTTGATGGATTTGTACTTTTAATAACGCCTTACTAGCATTTTAAAGTATGGTGTTAGTTTTCCTAATTTTAGTATGATAAGACAACCGTGTAAAAGTAGGAAGTAAATCGCTGTCACGACACTTAATTTGAAAGGTTAGATCACATAAAAGATTAGTTTTCTTACCTCTCAGTTTCTCATACGTCTTGATTGTCTTGAAAATCTCCTCCCCGTAGAGGTGTAGAGTGTGTGAAAAGTTGTACGTGGGGCAAACTAACAGGCGAATATCAGTTCCTACGTCATCAGGAAACCGGCCATAAAATAAATTTTGATGGGTGTATGGAGATTGCCAATATAGAACATTATAAGACCAGAATAATCCGAGATGCCATAGAAATTGAAAAACAGGGTGATCTGAATAAAAGGGACGAATCATTAAAACTAACAACAGTATGGAAGACAATAATCGACAAATCTAAAAACTCAAGCACAATTAGCGCAACAACACAGCACCATCCGGAAAACATAAATAACGACGAACGCCTGCGCAGATATAACCTTCGGCCCCGAGTGGGGGTATAAAAGGAAGCGTCGCAGTCACCAACACTTCAGTCTCTATTCGAAAGCTTCGAAAATGCCAAATGTGATTTTGGCGAAACGTCAGCAAAACTGTTCTTTTCAGAACGATAGTAGTGAACGGATGTACACCCGGAATGAAAACACATTGTATTTTTCCATCCGTGAGGGAGTCAAAATCATATATATATATATATATATATATATATATATATATATATATATATATATATATATATATATATATATATATATATATATATATATATATATATATATATATATATATATATATACATATACCGGGTGTCAACGATATCGTTTTATTTACACGATGCCATTCAATTGCTTTTTAGGTTAGGATTTTTTTATTTGGGTTAACGAAATATGGTATTAAGACACATATTTTTCATGAAAAAACAATTGAATATTACTGCCAGTTTTTCCGATATCAGAACCAAGTTAAGAATTTCAAATGGAACCCTGTATATTATTTTACATAGTTTGATAGAGCTTAGAATTACCTTTTCAATGACATATCACACGTTATATTTTTTTTCAAAATGGCGGACCAGGAAGCGCTTTTTCAGAATTCAATATGGCGGTCGTTTCCCGATACCGATGAAATTTTTGTTTAACAAATTATTAAAATATTAAACAAAATCGGGTTTTCAATGGATTTTAATCAAATTTAAAATCAAATTTTTAATTTATCTCAAAATGGGATAAGTTTAATTTTTTCTCTAAAATGTGAACTTTTTCTTAAATTTTCTCAAAGATTTTAAATAGAAAGTTGTATTTATTAAATATTAGTATTAAAGTATATCTTATTAGCTAGACGAAACCGCATAACAAGCCGTATTTTTGCTTTTTGTTTCAGAAAAAATTGACAAAACCTTGCCGATATACATTTTTCCTAATACATAACATGAAACAAACACACACATATTATTAATCAGAAAATCCTGGAATATTTTTTATTGTTTATTGATAAGTAATTTTGTATTATTTTGACATTTTATGACTGTTGTCTTATTTTAGGAAAGCGAGAAAAAATCACAAGTAGTATTAATTTTATTTTACCGGTAGATACGGTGCAGTAACATGAAAGATGACTTAAGTAAGATAAGTAGGCCTTGGAAACAATTGCATAGGGATGCCATTATAATGTTCATTAGATTTAACCAGTAACGTCAAAAGTACTGTTTTGTATCGACATTTCTGATAACTTTCGTTACATTTTTACACTGAGAAGTAGTTCTAGTTAGTTTTAAAAATAAATATTATGGTTTATTCAAGAGAACATCAAATTGACATGCTCCTTATTTATGGGGAATGTCGCAAAAATTCAAGGGACATAGAGAGATTATACCAGGAACGCTTTCCGAATCGTGACGCTCCTTCACATGCATATTATCCTTGGCTAGTACAACATTTAAAAAATGAAAATAATGGTGGTGTCCATGCTAATGGCAATGATGGTTTCGTAGTAAGCGAAGAAGTGGAAACAAACGTTTTAGCGTACATCGAGTATGACCGTACAGCTTCCCTTCGTGAATTAGGCAAACAGTGCAATACGTCCCATGAAAGCGCCAGAAAAATTTTAAAGAAACACGGGTTTAAATCGTTTAAGTATCAAATTCACCACCACCTATTTGAAAATGACTTCCAAAGACGACTTATTTATTGCAATTGGTTTTTAGATAATTATAGAATAAGTCCTGTGTTTCATCATAAGATTATTTTTTCGGACGAATCAAGGTTTACTAATCTAGGGATGTTTAATAGAAATAATTTTCGTTATTGGGCAAAGGAAAATCAAAGATTAGTAAGAGAAGGTGCCTTCCAGGAACGTTTTGGAGTTAATGTTTGGTTAGGCGTTGTAGGACTAAGCGTTATTGGTCCAGTATTATTCCATCAGCCTTTAACTGGCGAGATGTATTTGGACTTTCTCGAAAATAAAATTGAACATTTTATAAATAATTTGCAGCAAAATGATGATTTAGTTTACCAACAAGATGGCACCCCTGCTCATAATTCAAGAATTGTTGCAAATTACTTGAATGAATGATTTGGTGAGAACTGGTTGGGAACCAATGGACCAATTCGATGGCCAGCGAGGTCGCCTGACCTAACCCCGCTTGATTTTTCTATATGGGGTCATCTGAAAGAAAAAGTGTATGCAACTCCTGTAATATCGTTGGAAATGTTAGAAAATAGAATAAGACGAGCCGTTGAGAGTATCTCAGAACAGCATTTACGAAACCTGCTCGCGGAAAATGTTGAGAGAGTTACACCAAGTTATGCCAAGAACAAGGCGGACAGCGCATAGAACATTTAATTGAGTGACTTTTGTATTAACTGTGAAAGTTTGATTTTAAATTAGCATCAAACCCAATAAAAACCCCCATATTTGTTTATTATTTCTACCTATAATTCAAAAATATCTTCGGTGTTAGAAAATGGCCGCCATATTGAATTTTGAACAAATGCTTGGAGGACCAGCCATTTCGAAAAAAAATCAACTTGTGATATGTCAATGTAAAGGGAATTCTAAGTTCTATCAAACTGTGTGAAAAAATATACAGGGCTCTTTTTAAACTTCTTGACTTAGGTCTAGGTATTTCCGGAAAAACCGAAAGCCTACCTAAAATTAATACTACTTGTGAATTTTTCTCGATTTCCTAAAATAAGACAGCAAAAATCATAAAATGTCAAAATAATACAAAATTGCTTATCAATAAAAAATATTCCGAAATTTACTGATTAATAATATGTGTGTGTGGGTGTGTGTGTTTCATGTTATGTATTACGAAAAATGTATATCGGCAGAGTTTCGTCAATTTTTTCTCAAACAAAAAGCAAAAATACGGTTTGTTATGCGGTTTTGTTTTTGTTTTTTGTTTTTCTCAGTGTAAAAATGTAACGAAAGTTATGAGAAATGTCGATACAAAACAGTACTTTTGACGTTTCTGGTTAAATCTAATGAAAATTATAATGGCATCCCTATGCAATTGTTTCCAAGACCTACTTATCTTAGTTAAGTCATCTTTCATGTTACTGCACCGTATCTACTGGTAAAATAAAATTAATACTACTTGTGATTTTTTCTCGCTTTCCTAAAATAAGACAACAGTCACAAAATGTCAAAATAATACAAAATTACTTATCAATAAACAATAAAAAATATTCCAGGATTTTCTGATTAATAATATGTGTGTGTTTGTTTCATGTTATGTATTAGGAAAAATGTGTATCGGCAAGGTTTTGTCAATTTTTTCTGAAACAAAAAGCAAAAATACGGCTTGTTATGCGGTTTCGTGTAGCTAATAAGATATACTTTAATACTAATATTTAATAAATACAACTTTCTATTTAAAATCTTTGAGAAAATTTAAGAAAAAGTTCACATTTTAAAGAAAAAATTAAACTTATCCCATTTTGTGATAAATTAAAAATTTGATTTTAAATTTGATTAAAATCCATTGAAAACCCCCTTTTGTTTAATATTTTAATAATTTGTTAAACAAAATTTCATCGGTATCGGGAAACGACCGCCTTATTGAATTTTGAAAAAGCGCTTCCTGGTCCGCCATTTTGAAAAAAAATATAACTTGTGATATGTCATTGAAAAGGTAATTCTAAGCTCTATTAAACTATGTAAAATAATATACAGGGTTCCATTTGAAATTCTTAACTTGGTTCTGATATCGGAAAAACTGGCAGTAATATTCAATTGTTTTTTCATGAAAAATATGTGTCTTAATACCATATTTCGTTAACCCAAATATAAATATCCTAACCTAAAAAGCAAATGAATGGCATCGTGTAACACGATATCGTTGACACCCGGTATATATATATATATATATATATATATATATATATATATATATATATATATATATATATATATAGATGTCAAACGTATCGAAAAATGATTTTTTTCGGTCAATATTTCGTTTTTTCAATGTTTTTGGTTTTTTGTTTTAAGGTAAATTTCGTTTTGTCCATAAAAAAAAAAACATTTTCCTGCGACAATAAAGCATACTTTTGTTTGTTTGTTATATATATACAGTGTGATACAAGATTTTACTTATATGTATTGCTATCTCGAAAGCTATTACAGCTAGAAAGATGGTGAAATTAGGAAAGTTGTAGAGAATTTTATTTTAAATTTGATTGATGAAGATTTAAGTTATCCTCTGCTGTTTTTGAGATAGTTAGAATAAACTAAAAACGTGCATTTTCAATTTTTCTTGGCTTTAGGAATAATACATTATTAAGACACTTTCTTTAGAAGAATCTGATGCAGGTAACATTAAAATAACACCTCCCCTTGTTTCCGAGATAAATTCTAAAAACCAAAATAACTGGTTTTGTCCTAATAGGCTTTGATCAAGTCTGGCCGCCATAATCAAACAAAAGAAAGGTGCTTATCATTATTCGCCTTCCTTGCAGTGACGGAACTAGAAATTTTGGCACCTGTGCACCGCGCCCCGGTAAAGTAGTTCGGCCACTGCTTCATTAAATTATCTTCAAATTCTTTAACAGTAGTTTTTTTAAGTTTATCTAGTATGGTCGGTACTTATTCCAACGAAGAAAAATTAAATATGATAGCAAATTGCTAGCTTATGCTTTTGATTTGGAACCTAAACCTAAGACTATCGTAGAAAATGTCAGGAGTAACCTGGGAACACCAGTGAGGAAAATTGAAGAACAAACAACAATTCCGAAATCTACTGCATATACGGTTCTAAAAAAAACATCGCTTTCATCTATATGAACCTTTCATTTTCGAAGAAAATCTAAATGGAAATAGATAACTGCAGCTGTTAGAAGAACAAATTATTCCAGCAATTAGAAACATCATTCCACCTAATGAATTGTGCAGGTTTGCAGCAAGATGGCTGGACAGTTCACAATACTAGAGAGATTAGAGAGGCTCTGTAAGACATTTTTGACATTAAAATTATTTCTAATAATGGTTCCATTGCTTGGCCGGGGAGATCATCAGACCTTACACCTCCCGATTTTTATTTATGAGGATACGCAAAAATGAGGTGTATGAATTTTTACTATCAGAAATTCACGAAGAATTGGAACACAGGTTACGAGATGTTCTTATTAGAATCAATGGAAACACTTTTAAGAGAGGTACCCGTAAACTTTTAAAGATGTGTAGAAAATGGAGGCAAATATGTATCATGAGTTTTTAAACATTTCTTTATGAATTTTCAATCAACAGTGTAAAAACAGTAATTTTGGTTTTTAGAGCTTACGGAAACGAATAATCTCGGCTTGTAATACATCATTTGAAAGTTCTTTCAAAAAATGCAAAAATCCATGGCGTCTATAAGAAATAGTGTTTCATTCCTAAAAACTATAATACTCGTATTTGGTAAGCTACAAATTAAAAATGCACATTTCTAGTTTTTTCTAATTTTTATCTCAAAAACTACTTAAGATAATTTAAATCTTCAATCAGAATCAAATTTCTAATGAAATTCTCTACAACTCTCCTAAATTAACCATCTTTATAGTTATGATAGTTTTCGAGATAACAATACATAAAAGTTAATTCTTGGATATATATGTAACTGTTACTAGAAACAAAAAAAGTCCAAGTTACTCAGTATTTAGAAACTGCGAAACATCAGAGGCAAAATAATAAAAAGTCTGTTCAAAAACAATAACACCCGTATTCACTAAAGAGGTTTAAATCTAGACCAGGTCTAACTTGACAGTTATAGGTTTAAGATGACATTTTTAACAACTGAACAAATAATTTTTCTATGTCACAATAATAAAATGACAGTGACATAAGCGAAACATAAGCACCATGGCAATTAGACCTTTTAAGTACCATTGCAATTAGACCTGATCCAACTCTTAAACCATTTTAGTGAATAGGGGGGTAAATGATTTTTTTGAACAGACCTTCTTTGCCTTTTAACCAGGGCCCAAACGTTCAAAGTTCAATAAAGACTTATGCAAACACTGTATCATCACAGATATTCCAATGAACAAATTGAGCAACCTATCCTCTCGCTAGATGTAACAACTGATGCAAAACAAAGATGTGTGGCTAATTTTGTTTTTGATGTATTGGGAGTGAAAGAAGAAAGGTACAAATTATATTTACTGACTTTAAAGGTATTGAACCAAGTGATCCATTTAACTATTGGTGCATTTTTCAATGACTCCCTTAATGTTTGTTGAAATCATATATGAAATAGTGTTATTGACAGTTACAGATGCTGCACAATATATGTGTAAAGCAATAGGTGGTTTTTTACATGTCTTGCTCATGAACTTATATATGCATTAATCGCTACTGCGAAAAAGGTATTTTGAAAAGCTCTATCCCAAGTGGAAAAATTTAGAGATTGCAACGAATATTCCCTTTCCTCCGGGACCATTTGTAACAAGATGGGGAATGTGGATAAATTCTGCAAGATAGTTTTTACAAAAAATATATACGTGAGGATCTAATTTACGTTAAAACCAGTTTTGCTTATTTATCCGACGCTATAAAAGTACTTGAAACGAAAGGACGAAGGAAATGTATACGTTATTGACCTCTAGCTAAAACGACTGTTTTAATTTAGGAAATAGCACAAAATTCGGGACTAATGGGCCTTTTTAATGGTCTTGTATAGACATTGGAACTTCAAGTTCCAGACTTCTCTTAACCCTATGTAAACTCCATTTTGATCTCGTGATCACTGACTGAACCAACTTGTAATACTCATTTTGATGCCAGGGTAGATAAAAAGAACGTGATTGTGAAAACATTGTAATAGAAATCTAAAAATCTGGATGCATTAGGATGCAGACAACGGCACTGCCTTGTCAAATTACAAATTAAGAAGAATCAAATCAGCCATATTACCTCTAAAAGACTTAGTTTATAAATGGTCGTGAGGAATACAATGTTTTGGTCTCAGTCAGATGTAATAAAAAAGTTTTTGTCTAATTATGTGGTTGGGCGTGTCAGTTTTCTGTATTTTTACATGTTCTAACTGTTTTAAGATTTAATGACGTTTATTTGTTGGGCAAAAACACGTATAATAGTCACATCTTCACTTTATTAGACCATTTTGAATTAGACTAAGATATTGTCTTCTTTTTCTTTAATTTAGATAATTATTATCACCCTCTTCCCGCGTGGCTAAGTAAATCGATTAGTCATATTTGAAAGCAATTATATCGAAATATCGAAATTGTAGAACATGTTAGACTGTCTTTAAATGCAATAAAAATACAAATACTGATCAAAAATTAACCAGTGCTTTACAAAAAACACTTATTGCAATTTAAAAAAATATTAGTGCTTTTTTTTTAATTTGGAAATTTGTTATCAAATGTAACCGTAGTTTATATAATATTATAGATTAAGGCTGTTAGGTTTTAATTTCCTACCATTTTATAATGTATAGGTATAAATGTTTCTATTTTGTTCCTTTTTGTATAAATTGAACTCGCATTGTAGAGATTTTTCAACGTCTATTTTTAATACTATTTTATTCCGCTACACATTATCTGTTTAATTTATTTATTGCTCTAAAATAAACGCATATTTAAGTGCATATTTTCATGTTTTAAATTATATTTGCAAGCACATTATTTGATGTTTAAATGCATATTTATCCTAAACCTATTTATAAGGTGCATGCCTGTAACTTTTCGAGACTTATATTTCAAGTGGCAGGTGAACCATGGTGACGCGGTTCTTGCATGATGGCATAGTCGCTGGTACTCTTGCTTATGCGAGGTCCACCTCTTCAGTATTTGCCAGGTACCTATCGACACGCGAACCGTCGTGTTTTTTCTTTGTTCCTCGCCCATTTTGATTGTTTACGGTGATCATTTCTGTTTGTTTTTTACCGGTTCCAGTGGTTTTAGTTTTAGATTAGCGAGTGCCTTTTTTGTTTCGGCCGTACGAACGTACATGTGATTATCGTTCCGTAGAGTGCGGAATTCATGAAGTGCTAAACGAATTTTGGAATTTTCTAGTTCATATATCTTGTAAACATGTAAGTTGGAAGAACATGCTTAATATTTATTTGTATTGGGCATAAAGGTATCATACTTGAATTTGTTTTAGTTTATGAAATATTAAATAAAAATCTATTATTTTAGTTATCTTAAAAAATACTTTTAATTTTTTAATTATGTGTCAATTAAATATGAAGATTAATAAAAATATCAAATCAAAAGCTATTGGTAATGAAAAACTGAATATAACCTTAATTATTATGTGCTGTCCATTTCTTACTCCATTCATTAGACATATTATTAATTCATGTATAACAAAATCACAATTTCAGAGATAATGGCCAAGGTCATTCCTATTCCAAAGATAAAAAACCCAACAGACTTCGAATACTTAAGGTCAATTCCAGTTTTACCTGTTTTGCCTAAGATCCTGGAAAAAATCCTCGATAACCAAATACAAATTTTCTTACATATCTGCCTGCAAACTATTACCTTAAAAAAATCTGGATTTCGACGCGGTCATTTAGTTGCTCAACCATACTGATGTAACTGACGACATTTTTAAAGCATTTGACGGTAGCAAGGCTAGTGTTTTGGTAATGCTAGAGGAAACGATTTTCCATGCCCGCTAGTGCTATTATTAAATCGTTTCTTACGGATAGGGTTCAACATGTAGACATTAGAGGAAAACAATCCGATTCAATTAAGGTAACTCGAGGTGTCCTACAAGGTAGCACCTTGGGCCCGCTACTATATTCAATATACTCATCAACATTTGTAAAGCAGGAAATATATCGTGATAATTTAAAGGCTGATGATACTTAGATATATTTGTCATTTTACCCGCATGAAGTACTAGAAACTTTAATGATGAGGCTCGTAAGTTGGGTCTTATTCTGGAGAGTAAGCAAGCTTAGGTTTAAATCTTACCTAATTGCAAAATTAAAAATCGCTTATACAACTTTCAAGCGGATTTTCGCTTTATGATATGTCTAGAATAGAGAAATTAAGGCTATGTTGTGCGATAATATTTCTGTTTAATTTGTGCGATTATGTTTATAGCCCATGTTTGAACAGCCGAGACATTCAGCGTGCCCAAAAATTGCATAAATGCATATTTGCGCTATATATTTGGTATTATCCTTCGGCAAAAGATTACCTATAGATTAAAAGAATTGAGTTGGCTAAACACGCGCAATCGTCGAGTACTGCATTCAGTGTGTTTTATTTTTAAAATAATTAAGTAAGTGGTGGACATCCACCATACTTTATAAGATACTAACATTTAGAACACACTTTCACAGTTTAAACAATCAACGTTAAATAATTCTTAACATTCTTATAAATAATACTCACTTCTAGAAACTTCATGTTCTAAATTAGCTATTGAAAGATCAAGGTGCCTCTAAATGCCCAGCAGTAAGGGAAGTTCTCCCTTCATGTCCCAATGTTTTTTCACTTACTGTTTCTTCCTCTTACTATGTTTCTCTCTCTCACTCTCTTTTTCTTATTGCTTCTTCTTTTTTCGTTAATTTTATATAAGCTTTAGTTTTAGATTAAAAATTAAACCAATTTGTCTTTGTCTAAAAGCTTAATAAAAAATATGTACCTAAGCGAAATATGTGAAGTACTAATAAACGTCGTTGAATATGCATAGATCAACATAAATCCCTAGTTAATCAAGAAATCTTTTAAGGTAAGACTGAATCAGTGTACGATTATTATTCGACCGTCCACCTTGGATTGCACTAGCCATGTTTATAAGATTGCCATATTTCCAAAGTTAAAATAATGGACAAAAAACTTGCTTTTAATTTTAGTCATTATTTAATATGTAAATTAGGGTCGGTACCTTTTAGAAATTTCAATCTGGGACACCTAAAGAGAAACGAAAACCAACTTAAAAAAAGGTACTCATATAGCAGCCTAAACTATAATCAACTATCAATTGTTGACTAAAAAAAGGACACTAATATGATAAATGACGCCCATTTCAAGTATTTCTTTAATAAGCCGCCCAGTCCCTTCTGAAAAGAAAATTCAATCGTGAGATAAGCGGGCCGGACGTAACTTTTAAATACTGGAAAACGGATGAATGAAAACCCTGCATTTTAACATTAGGTATTTTTACTCTGTTTAGAGTTCCGATCTCGTATAAAAGTTTTTAACCCTACGTTTTATCAGTAAATTTTGTATTTAAAACTTTGCGATATTTTTTTATTTTTTATGATAAAGGTAATAATAAAAGATAAGAATGTAATGCTTATAAGAGGGGCCATGTTTGTCCATATCAGAATCAGCGAATTCATGAGTAATCGCATCAGTTTTCAAATATGAAAATAGTTCTCATATTTTCATTTTAATACTGAATATCAGAATCTAAAAGTATAATCTACGAGTTGGATTGTATTAAAAAATTACTACTTGCGTAAAGATGGGACAGGAAGGACATTTTCGAGTCCAAAAAAGTATAAAACCGGAAACATACAAAAACAATCATAAAAATTATCGCCATGTACAAGCAGAAAGTTTTAAATGTTTATTATATTATTATGCTAAGTCTAACATTAATTTTAAATAACCGGCAATGAACTGCATCTGCTGAATTTACTTGAGATAAAGAAACCTCAAGTAATCTTAAATTTAATCTGTACGCCGTAAGCTGATTTCATTAGTTCGACATTTTATTTCATATAGCAAAAGCCTGTCACTACTACAATACACTGAAAAATATAAATAATAATGGATTTATTATTTTCAACGAAATAGTATATTTACAGCTACTGACTGGAGGGACTAAAAATCTTAATATATGTTGAACTGACAATGACATCTTTAGTGTTATTAAAAAGTAATTAAATAAACTAATATTACTTAACTTAGGTAGTTAGGCATTATATTTTAGTCATTTGAGATTACGAAGAAATGAGATTTTCTTTTTGTTTTTGCAATTTGTGTGAACATAAGATTCTATAAAAAATATTCACTAATCGACAACGTTAAATCGTTTTGGTAGTGATTTGTGAAATAAAATCTGCAAATAAATTGTGAGCAAAAGAATCCAGCCTTTTGTAAACCTGGCATAGTATAAATGAAATGTTTTGAGTTAAGTAATGTGCTTAAGAATTTGTTTCCCTAATGTAATGCCTAAGGTACTTTGTCATTATAATTAATTTGCTGAGACAATGAAGAACTAACAAGTTCGGTTCGAGCGTTTTCAAAATATGATTTTCTTTGCTGTATACACCTCTTAAAAATATCGAAGATCTGCGTCCATTACTTCCAAAATCTCGCGAGACCTTGACCCAGAAAATTTTTGTTGCAAATTTAAAATGAATTATTGCTGAAACTGTTTAATGGCCACTAATGATGATTATTAGTCAGTATCAGCATAATAGCCCACAATATCTAATAGAAATTATAAAAAACTTCATATACCCAGTACTTAATGTGAAAAATTAAATTAAAACTGCTGTGGAATCCCCTGGTTACTGGAAAATGCCACTACTCTGAACCGGATTGTTTTAACACCCCGTATATAAACATATATCACGAAACCATATAACATAGTAAAGTCAAGCAAAAAATAAAAATATAATTGCCACTGCGTATATCGAAAAAAGCGATAATTATTCCGAACCTACTTTACCAGCCGTTACTAAACATTGCTTTTAACTAAAAGGGAGAAATCCTTTAATAATTAAAAAATATATATACATACCTTTAAATCCCCACATCACCCATGAATTTATTACTTCGTATTATAACGACCTTCATTTCGTATATAAAATGTATATCAATTTTCACCGCCCCTCAAAGCATTCATGATAGATATAAATCTATGCTTTGTATCAAAAAGATAGAATTTTTAATGTATTTAATCGGTTTTATCCCAGGGGTTATCCATACGACTTTACGAAGGGCCAAAGAATGGCAAACAGAATTCTTGCAAGCTACAATTCAAAAATTTCTCAAATCTAACCCCGATCGAGCTGATATTCTCACCTGTTTTTAGATTTAGAGGACATTGCAAATTTATTTCTAAATGGCCGTGTAAAACCGGAAAGTAATTTTGGGGACGTGGTTTTTCAATTCCTCCGAAGAAATTTAAGGTTCCATAAACAATTTGCGCCCCTCGTTACCCCTTTCCAAAAAAAAGTGAAATATGTGAAAATTGAAAAGGCGGAAACAGTTTTTTTTGCATTTAAACCACATTCTCGTCATTCTGAGCCATAGACATCCTATATTGATTTTAAATCTCCTGTATATTCCCCATCGAAACCTTATTTTACCTTAAAAAGTAGTCAGGGTCACGACTCCTCAAAATGACTTCATAGTTACCCCATTGTTTACCCTTTTTTATTTTTTTAAGTGGAATCCCGATAGTGCCTCTTAACTGTCTGAGGTTTTTAGACGAAAAGTCCGATAAAAAATATACCCCACCTCGAAAAATTAACCATAGCGACCTCCATTTTGAATAATCGGGATATCAACAAATGCCCCAATCTGACGTCACTGCTAAGTTATTATAGACTCCACCGAAATTTCATTTTTACCAAAAGAAGCCCCCATCTAACCTCTTCGATTGGCCTTCGAACTCACTTTTTCCTAGACGTACCGTTACCGACCTAGAGCGTACCGAATGTCCAAAAACATGAATTTCTTAAAATTTTCGATTCATGAAGCGAGGAACTGAGCCCATTAACAAGAGTCGTGTCGTCTCTTGTTACAATAGCCGCACGCTGTGCTTTTCACTTTTTGGACCGAAAATTTGTGAAAATTGTTTTTTTTGACCTTCTAAGTGCGCCAGCTCAGTAACGATACGTCAGGGAAATAAACTTCTATGGGGTCGATCGTAGAGAATAAACCGGCACTTCTTTTGGTAAATTTATCTGGGACTTATAAATAAAGCCGTAATTGTGTCCTCTATGGGCACTCTTTTCGATGATTCAAAAATACAGGTCGCTATGATCGATTTTCCGAGGTGGGGCATTTTTTTTCGGATTTCTCATCCAAAAATGTCGGACAAGTTTGTTAATGGGCAATATCGAAGTGCAGACTGACACTTTAAATTCATAAAAAAGGGGTAACAATTGGGTAACTTTGAAGGCATTTTGCGGAATCGAAACCTTAACTACTTTGTCAAGGAAAAAAGGGGATTCGATGGGGAATATAAAATCAATATAGGAAGCCTATACTTAAAATGCCGAGAAAGCGGTCAAAATGCCAAAAAAACTGCTTATGTATGGACTGTTAAAGCAATCCTGTTCGGAGTAGTGGCATTTTTCAGTAATTGGGAGACTCAACAGCAGCTTTAATTTAATTTTTAACATTAAGTAGGCATATGAAATCGCCGCTTTTTGCAATTTCTAAAGCTGTTGCGGGCAATTATGTTTACACTGACTGATAATCATCAACCGATACAAAATGGGGAGATGAAAAATGTTTACTATATGATTGTTAGATATATGAATCAAATAGAAGCATTGTCATAAATTCTTATTTGCGCATGCTCAAGAAGATTACCTGAGAGACGGTATCTTTCAGCTTGACAATCAACATAAAAATGTAGCATAATAAGTACCTATATACATTGTTATATATCATTCTTTTTTTTTCAGAAAACGATTTATTATAAGGTAAGTTCCGAGTACTTGAGTAAAAAATTGTTAAAACTCTTTTAACAGAACATGAAACTTTCTCTGTGTCATGCAAAGTGGAACGGGAAAAGACTACAATTATTTTAGAGCGGGAAAGTACAAGTCACTTAAGGCAAAAAAAATCTTATATAACCGTGTAATTTAACCGTGCAATTTAAGAGACGTATCAAAATATTGTATAAATTTTATTATCTAAAACCAAACTAGATCATTGTTAATTCAATAATTAAAGTTCTTGTTTAAAATAGTCGTGATATTTAAAAAAATATATTTAACCATTTACCACGGAATAAATCTTACTTGCCGCACAAATTGTTTTTGCTACTGTAAACGGACAAAAACATAACGTTGTTAAGTAAAAAAAACTAAAGTATTGACTCCCAATTAGGGACGGGTTTTTTTATAGAAAAATAGTTAATTATCTATCTATTATTTATTATTATAACAGATTTAACAGTAACAATAAATTTTCGATGACCGGCGTGTATATTAAATGCTCTGATGTTATGACCATTAAAAAAAATTAAACCGTGATACACGAGTCACGACAAATTGTTCACCGACTTATTTATTTAAGTATGTATTCCGATTATTCCGTGACCGTCCGACCTATTAATTTTTTAGGAAGCTTTAAGGGTGGTGCCGAATTGGTCCCATAGCAAGCGTATTAAAAAGAATCCATTTTTGAATATTTTCATGCCAGAGAGTTTTCGTTTTAACATATTGCTTTCAGATTTAGTATACGAAGTATAATTAACCCAAAAAGTGATTAGGGGATATCATATGGTAAATCCCCCGGAACCTAGAGAGGGGATCTAATTTTTTGTAAAACCATTTCGATTAATAAAAGTATTAGAAAAAACGGGGGTTATCTAATTTCGCTATACAGGGTTGTCCTAAGATGGTAAGACCGCTTTTAAAAACCGAAAATATTTTTTACTTCAGTTACGGTTAACTTTTTTTAAAAAATGGCGATTTTCATCAAGTTATTTTTTTCCTCTATATTTATTCTTTATAAAAGATTATCCAAAGACGCTGACACTGCCCTGTAAAAACAAAAATATTTTGTATAGAAGAAAGATTTTTTTAAATGGTGATCGGGTTTTATCATTTTTTTGTATATAAAACTTATTTTGTCTTATACAGAGTAGTGGCTCTGGGAATGAAACACTTCGTTGTTTTTTTCCTTTCGAAGCATTTGGTTATTTTTAAAAAATGGCGGACCGCGTCCATTGCACATAAAACTAAATGGTAAAATTTATCGTATACAAAAAGTTTATGAATAATCCTGAGGAAAACTTAAATATGTTTCCTTCAAGTTGCCAAGAAATGGGTATAGTATAAGAGTAGCACATATTTAGCATAAAAAATCGAATCAATAAAAGTCTGTAATCTTAATCTACCTAGAGAATAGTTTAATTCAAATTCTATAAATGCTCCAACTCCCTAAAGCCGGTAACATGGAAAGTAGCAGGATTAGATCGTTTTTGGGTATTTTTTTAAGGTATATAATAAGGAATTGGTTTAAGTTAAATTAAATATACATTCAACACAAAACTATGAAATAATAAAGAGTAAAAATCATTTAACTATTAACTCCTCAAAAATATCGAAAAACTACATACACACTCAAGTAGTCGCGGAAGTAGAAAAACTTGTATTTTTTTAAACGTTTTTCGGTAACAAATATTATTGTACTATTAGTATGTTATGTTGACTGTTATACGAGGAAAGAAACTATGCAACAAACAGACCAGTTTAAAATGTCTTCTGCCTGACTATACCCGTATCGAAAATAACATATTTTATACCTTTGTGGCCAAATGTTAAAACTAGAATTCTAAACTGCCGTCTTGCCGATACCTATAGCAATAGAGCAATTAAAAATACCAATAACTGGGCAATAGATATAAAAAATTATCGATACTTATCCATAATTGAAGATATATTAATTCTTATCGATATTTAACGATATATCGATTACCATCGACATATCCATAGGTGATGTGCTAGTGCCTATCGATAGCTAAAATGTAATATTGCCTATACCTAGGTAGGTACCTGAAGATGACCGAAAATCCGATATCATTATTTCAATTTTCGCTTGAATAATAACGGGGAGGGTTTAAACTATCAAAACTCTTTTTATCTATGGCCCTGTTTCTGCTTTACCGTTTTTTTTCTAATAGACACATTATGCAAATGAAAACTAAGTATGTAGGTGCAAACCGTTTTACTCTAAGTTACTCCCTATCTCTGGACTTTGTCCTGCTGCTGAATTTACTGTGACGCGTATGTAAAAAGTTAAGGTAAATCACAATTTAATTTTTTTATATATGTTTCAAATATGTTGGTAATTGTTATGTCTCAAAACAATCGGTGTTGAGGTACAGATATTTTAAATTTAATTGTATATCTATATATTTTTTTCTTAACAATAAATAAAAACTTCAAAAAAAGCAGTTGAAGTTTTCATTTAAAATTCTTAATATACGTTTTCATAGAAAATAACCAATTATAAATTTTTCATCTGTTCTGGAATTATGCTTTACCGCATGACGTTTAATTAACAACATTCTATTTTTTTTGGCAAGGATATCAAAAAGAGGGTAGAGTATGTCATCTGAAAATAAATAATATTCTGAATTTTTTGTAGGTTAGTCACTGATGTATTTTAATTTAAAGCTGTCGTCTGTTCGTCACCTGGCAAAAGATACGTAACCTAACTAATATTGCTCAACAAATGACGAGGCACTAATTATATTGGGAAAAGGTTTCGATCAAACTTCCTGAATTTTGTATGGATGGCAGTTTTCGAGGTTTAGCGGAACAAACGCGCAATTTTGAGGAAACTAGAAATTACTGTTGACACACTGTGGTCAATTTGTAAACTATTAGTTTTTAAATAATAAAATTCCATTGGTAAAATTATTATGCATATTTTAAGTTGGCATATACAGAGTGTTGATTTTTTGAGGGCCTATTTTGGCATTTTATTGCAAATTGTTGTGTAGGTATTGATTTCATTTTCTCTCATTGATTAGTGAACTAAAATAATGACCGTAAATATCCATGTACTTACTTGTAAACAGGTGATAAAATATCGAAAGCTAAATTTCATTGACTTACCTTTGGTGAGTCATCACAATTTAATTCTTATTTGATACTATGGTTCACGGCAAAAAAGTCTTGAGGGACATAAAATAATAGAAATATAACAAGAAATAATTACTGATCTGCACAATAACAACAAATACATAAAATACTCACCGGGGCGCCATGCCCTTCTTCCCCCTTGCCATAACCATCTCGAATTTCATAAATAGTCAGCTAAGTATAACAAAATTAAAACAGATAACTTTAATCAGAGTAGCTATACATCTTCTCCTCCGCTGTCACTTTGGGTCTCATCGGAAACACTTCCAGGTAGTGACCTGAACTGGATGTGATAGCTGTCCCTTTGTTAACAATGATACGTCTAGGCAAGATAAAATATTCAAAAACGGTTTTCTGAAAGTTGATGAAGAATCTAGATTTGCTTGATTTTGTCGGTTTTAACACAATATGTTTAGTGAAGGCATCAATAATAACAATCAAATATATGTTTCCTCGTAGAGTCTTCTGAAATGGTCTCAGATGATCAATATGGATCGTGTATAACAAGGTAGGTATTGGTTGCTTTGCTATGTGTCATCATGTGCCCGACGAACAACTTGGTTTCTGAACCTTGTGGTACAACCCATTGTATTCCCAAAGCAGTAATTCCGTAAATTCGTCCATTACGTAAGGCATACTTTTTATAGATTTGTCTTTCGTAGTCAGTTTCTGGAGGTTTTTACAGAATATTTTTAATTGACTTGATCTTCTCGTCAGTAAGTTGCACCAACAAAAGCTAGTCTGCTTCTCTAATCCGCAGAATGAAGTTCACTGCTGCTTGTTCAGAAGAACTCGGATTTTGACTTAGGGTATCTACGTGTTGCATTCGCTTACGTGGGCTATATTCAAGTGTAAAATTATTCCAACAACTGGCTATTCTGGGAACCAGATCTCTTTTTGTGCTGGCTGATTTTAATGCATTACAGTCTGTTACTATCTTAAACTTAATTCTGAGAAGATAAACTCTGAATTTCAACAAAGTTCCCACAACTGCTAAAGTTTCCAAATCGTACGAATGATATGAACTCTTGCAATAAGCTAAGTAAATTTCGGCCGTTTCGGCGTAGAGAAACGTCATCTGTACCAATATTGATATCATGTTTATTTAAAAGAGGTAGTGTGTCCACTTTAACTCGGAAGACACATTCGCTGCTCTCATTAACCTCTGGCATGTGAGTAAAAGCGCATACTATGGGTTTCTTCACATCTAGGTTAAGGTCTTGTCATGAAAGATTAATTATTGGTATTATAGATGTATTCTGATCTTCATCAATATCTATAAAAATTCTAGAAATTGCATATTCTCTGCCAGGTTGGTATCTGCAACATATTTCTATTAGTAAATCGCCTCTGTACTATATTTTACTGACTACTTTTAGGTTTCAACATGATCTGCTGAAATTGATGTTAGTTCTGTCAGCCACAATCTCATTTTCTTTATTGGATCGAGGTGATTAATTTCTTTGAATTCGAGACTTTCAGTGACTTTCGATACAAATATACCAGGTTGCTCAGTAAATGGCTAACCAATTAAAATAGAGACTTCTTGTAATTGATTCGGAACAACCACTAAATTCATATTTCTTCATATGTTGTCTACAATAAAATTAGTTTTTACTTCACCGATGGCTTTTATTTGATTTAATCTATACCCTCTTATTATAACTTCAGAGGTTTTGTTTATATCAAGATCAAGAGCCCTCGAATCAGAAATACGAATAAGATTACAACTGGAATCAAAGTCGACGAAAGTTTGAATTTCTTTATTATTAACAGTGATAGTCTTGAAATATTTTTTATTTTAATCTGTTTGTACTCATAAAACCCGTTCGCTGTTAGAGCCTCGTTGGGTGTTTTTCGTTTATGTTTAAATTCTACAATCTTGGGATTGATGTCCACCTCTTCTGCAATTGAAACATTTATGGCTTCGGCCACAAACCGAAGCTCTATGTCCTAGCATATTGCATTTAAAACAATTTTAGTAAAAATTAAAAAAAAAAACGTTAATGAATCTAAATTTTATAACATAATATCGGGATATTAGAGATAAAATAAAAATAAAAAATTATTGAAAACAGTGAGTATAATTTCTATTTAAATTGTTAAAGAAATTCCGGTTTCAACGGAATCGAACTGGCATTTATGATTTTTTCTCGAGAACTGTCGAAAAATTGTATGATACATGTTATAATATTAAAATTTTTTCTAGAATCATATTTTTAAAAAAGATACAAGATGTTTCAGTTACAATAATAAAGTTGACAGCGTTCCGGGTAAACGAGGTGCGACATGTTAATTATTAAGAAAATTATAGACTTGCTAATAGTTTCATTGACAACCGGTATAAACTTCTTTTAAAATGATTTATATCAGCCTTGAAAGTATTTTCAGTCAGCGTTAGGCTATCTAAAATCGTTTCAAACAGTAAATCAGACAAAGCTGAAAATAAAACAAAACGTAAATGCATGAATTCATCTTAGAGTATAAGGTCATATGGATTGTTACTTTCAGGCAGTTGATAATTTAAGCTTAGAACAGAAGCTTTTATAGCTTTGGTCAATTAAAAAATCATGGTTTTCTTTAAAGTGCAATTAAATCCGACGTTTCGCTTTCGATTGTACGAAGTATCTTTGGATATTGACTCCACGAGATCTGAACCCTCAATGAAGCTTAGATATTGTAGAGTCAAGATCCCTAAAAATGGCTTGAGCATTCAAGGGCGAAACGTCGGAAACTGGTTCCATTTGACACGGTTGAATACCAAGGTTAATTATCAAATTTCTAATAAAAGTTAAGATGTTTGGAAATGATATCAGCTGTATCTGACGAATATAAATCATCATATTTTTGCACTAAATTCTCTTGTTTTAGAATTTAAAAAAGGTTTTAATACTCATTTGCAATCTAACTAACAAACTTCATGGTACTGAGTCTACCACATTTTTAATCATGGGTAACTCACTGCTAGACAGAATATTCGATGCAGCCCCATTATTAATGTGCGCATTCGAAAAAAAAACTGCTCTTTCGTCTCGTACGGCTTCTACTAAGGTGCTCTCACCTTAGGGTCTCGTTTCCGCTTTCCCCGGTACAGCTAGCAGATGTTCTACCCACTGTTTTGCTGCGGAAAGAATATTTCCAGTACTTCATATTCCTTGCGTCGGTACCAGAGAAAAATGCGCTATCCCAGTTCCGCCGCAAAATATTGAACATTAAAATTGTGTTTCTGTAAATAAAATGTGCATCGCCATTTATGATTCTATTTAAAGAAATAGTCAACACATTTTACAATTAATACTATAACTTACTAGACTTTATACTATAACTTACTAGTAACTGCTATTTAGTTTTTTAGTTCTAAGTAATTTTGTTTGTTTAATCCAAATTCTCTTTATTTAGAATCCGAGAATATCCTTTGCAAATATATTTAACTGCCAACTTTGATTGCAAAATGACAATGGTCTGTAGATCTAAAAAGATATTTGACATAGTTGCAAATATATATTTTTCTACTTATAAATAACAGAAGAATTTTTATTTTAAATGTAAAATTCGAAAAGTTGTACATATTAATTAATATTATACTCTACGAATTATTTTTAAATCGCTGTATGCTGAGTCTACAGTCTTCAATAGTCAATGGCTAAATATTCAAAGAGCAAATGTACTGTTTTAATTGCATCTTGTTTGCTTTTTATTCGTCTGCAGAATATCCGTTAATGCAGCATAAAAGTGTCAATTCAGTTAGCAAGCAACATAATGTTTTAGGATATTTTTGATGAAGTTATAAATATGGCATAACTGATGGCACTTATACAATCTAAGTTAGATTAGACCTCCGCTCATATAAGTATTATACACAGGAACTATTTAAAATAAAAATACAGACGGCCAACTTCGCTGCTAGCAAAAATTTTAGACTGTTTCGGTTTTAAAAGTTTGTTCACTGTAAAGTCAAATTGCGTTTATTTATGTAATTTACTTGTGTTAATTTTATTCCTTCATTTTATTTAATAATAGCATCATTTCTTTTTCTAAAATATTTCTATTCTTACTCTTCTTTAGTTGTTTTGTGAGAAACGTCTTAAAATACATATCCACTTTACTAATATATGTTTTGGAACAACGCCACACTTAATTACCCAAAAATGTGTTTGTTATTATTTTGTAAAGTATGTACCTATTAATTCTGAAATGGAGTCTTAGTTTATTTTTTGATAGACATTTTGAAATATTGCTACTTATTCTCTTGACGTAGGATATAAATTTAAAGTCATTTTAAAAAGGTTGGTGAATATAACAAATTGATATACTTCCTTTTTTTATTTATTCTATTCAGATTTTATTAGTTATTATCTGCTTTCTTTGCAATTCTATTCAGTTCTTGGTATTTTTATATTTAGTTGAATAAGTTATTTATTTTTTAAATGACATATTCCATGCATTCTAATTTAGTGTAATATATATCCTTAAAGATCTTAGAACAGTATTTATGTTATATTTATGTTGTACATAGAGCTCAAACCGTGTTTAAATAAATATTTTTTACGAAGTATTTGTCTTGTTGTTGATTATCGCTTTAAGATGCCTTACAATTATTACAATATTTTAATCTTTAAAAATAACTTAGTCTTGCATTAATTACTGTACGAACTATGAGTTTTTGTTTTATTTTAACTAGATGGCTCGGCGGACCTTGTTCTGCCTTTTCCGTTACATAGCGCGATGAGTTCCAGTGGAATTATAAGAATATGGGGCGTATTCATCATATCATCCAGAAAAGTTATTGAAGAAAAACATATTGGCAATAAAATAATACAAAAAATAGTGTTGAAAAGTCTCGGTAACCAGACGATCATTTAAAAAATCATGTCAATTGGTGCAGGACTACCCTCTCAAGAATCTGCTGAAAAATCTGGCTTAGTGTTTTAAATATATAGATAATAGTATTTTCTATAACAAGTGTTGGAATGGTTCATATTCCACACTAGTGAAAAGTATGTAGATCGAGCCGAAGGCTTTAGAAATTATGCAAGAAAATAATTGTATTAAGAAACAAATAATAAGGAATACATCAGAAATTTAGTCAGTCAATATCTTGAAAACGGACAAACTTTAGCGACTTTTGCAAGGTACCCATTTTTTGTTAAGAAAATATAGATAATCTCCTTTTTTATTTAAATATATTATACACGCGGGTGCAAAGAAGTTACAACGTTCATTAGCGAACCTATAAAAATTACTGCACGTAGCGCCCTCTAGGAGCTGTGTTAAAATTGAATATTTGAATTTCTCGTCCCAAGAAACCTCCAAATTCCAACTTTCGTAATTTAATAATAGTTTTGTATGCTACTTTAATTTATTGACTGCTTAAAAAACGTTCTATGTCAGTACTAGGTTTAGCAATATAAGTAAGGATAGAGAATTTATTTTTTGGTTTATTAATAGGATATACTTCTTTTATAGCTTTTTTGTACATTTCAGAAAAAATATTACTCATTAAAGTGGGTGTGTATACATTGTTAACTGCAATTTGTAGTTTTATGTCAACATTTTCTTTTGACATAGGTACGTTAAGTAACCGATACATCATACTGTTATATGATGCTAATTTGTGTTCTATTGGGTGGTGTGAGAGGTTATGTATCGTACTATCTGTATATGAAGGCTTACGATAAATTGAATAATTGAGTTTGTTATTGAAACGTCTAATAGTTAAGTCAAGAAAGTTAATTAAATTACTGATTTCAGTTTCGATAGTAAATTTAATCTTTGAATGAATGGAATTAATATAATTGAAAAAAGTGTTGAGTTGTCTATCCGTACTAGTAAATAAGTATATAGTCTACATACCTGTACCAAAATTGACGAAGATTTGCTGACGGGTGAGTATGAATAAAATTCTTTTCTAAATTATCTATAAAAAACTCTGCTTATAAGGGGCTCAATGGGTTACCCATAATTAAGCCTTCCTTTGAGGTATAAATTATGTTATTGAATTGAAAATAATTTTGTTTTAGGCATCTTTGCAATAAATGTATGATTTCATTGATAATAACTACGCTGACTTTATTTTTATAGAGTATATCCTTTATTAAAGCTATTGTTTCCAGGGGTGGGATGCTAGGAAATACATTTTTAACGTCAAACGAGATTAATTTTGAATTTTTAGGGAAATTAAAGTCTTTAGTTTTGTCAGTTAAGGTATAACAATTTTTTATACTAAATTGTGTTGTAAAGTTGTATCCTGTATATCTTTTGTTTTTTTGATATCTTTATTGACGGGGCAGAAACAAAGGATACCACCGATCTAATGGGGTTATCTGGTTTATGAAGTTTTATAAGGTAATATAATTTAGGAGGCTGTGGGTTAATTACTTTTAAGGAAAACTTCTCTGACTGAGTTAATATAGAATTGGTTTTTAATTGTTTTGTTAACTTCTGTTATGTATTTAGAAGTAGGATCTTTAGAGATTATTTTAAAATTATTATCTGAGTTAAGATATGTTAAAATTTTTCCAAATAATAATTTTTTTAATGCAAATAACTGTATTATCTTTGTCAGCTTTTGCAAAAATTAAATTATTAGTTTGTTATTTTTTATTAATATGTCTAGCTAAGATTAAATCATTATTGTAATTAGTTGAAATTTGATGTTGTTTAATTATATTGCCGGCTTGATGTTTTGTAAAATTATTACTACACTTTTGTTGACATTCTCGAAATTATATTTAAAACCCTTCTTAAGCAAATTGAATTCTGATTCTGAAAACTCAGTTTAGTTAAATTTATGAATCTATCATAGAACAATTTTATGTTAATTACCTGTACTTATTATACTCCTTAGATATATTAGGCCCTTAAGTTCACACCCATTTACTGTATTATTCGTTCTTGTAAATTCAAAATTCCCATATTTACATTGCCCTATGTCTTCTATTTATGGTTTGTTCTAGTGAATGCTATATTTTCCAGCTTTTTATATTGCTCAACCGTCATGTTTAGATAAGTTTTATTACGGTGTACCTTTTTTGATTATATTGTTCGACACAGGCAATAGGCCATTATAAATACAATGTCGGTTTAAAATGGTTTACATTTGAAAAGTTGCTGTGCCAACGAAACATGTCATGTTAGACAATATACAAGTGAAAATAGAAAACGAGTGTTTTTATCTAATAATTATTATTATGGATTTTCATCAAGTAAGAGCCGAAACCATCAAGATTTAAAAAAAAAATATTCCACTAAAAATTAAACATATATTTTTTAAAGTACTTGATCAGTAAAATAAAACTATTTAAAAACAAGCTAATTAAGGTTCGTCACTTTCTTCATGTTCTTCGACATTTTATTTATTTATTCTTCTTTTATTTATTTATTCCTTAATAATTTTTAATTTTTTTTATAAAAGTCGTGGTTTTCGATTAGAATGTGTTTTAATAAGCTTAAAAGATTTGTCTAAGTAACTTTGGGAACATATTGCGCTAGAGCATGCCTATAATTTTCAGATTTAATGGCTTGTTTAAGAATCTTTTTAGTTTTTTGTGACCCCCATCATACTTTCACAGAGATGAATCCACGAACAAATTAGCTGACAGTACGTGCGTAGATCATGAAAGTCAGCTACATACTAATATAATAAAATAACATAACAACTTGCACAGTGCACTTAGGGACAGGCCGTAACTAAGTTTTCGTCAGATTTCTGCTGCACTTTGACTTCCGACAGAAAATATGTGGTAGAACTCGATTTAAGACAACCTCTAAAAACGTCTATCCTGGCCTAACCAAAATGCGAGTCTGATAAAATACGATGACATAAAATGTTACATGTACGAAAAATTCACGAAAGTATAGTCGTTACTGCCTGCCTCTAGACGCAAATATACTAACGTGCGTCACGCCGACACTTAACAAATACATTTAATAACAGTGCAATAACAAAATAACTTCACATGTTCTAGTATCACACAGAAAAAAACTTAAAAAATTCTTCCACGTGTGAAATACAGCGATATTGTAATATATCTTACTCTTAACAGAAAAAATAACATAATTTAAGTGCTGCAATACTAAGATAGGTAGAATGTTTCCTTCCTTTAAAGGATTTCATATTTGACCATAGCTCCAGATAATGGCTACAATTCCTCAAAATCTAGTCTTTTTAAATTATCCTAATATTGTTCTAGCACAACGTTATGATAGAATGGGAAATAAAATTGTCCTATTGGTTTTTGTATTATTCACAAAGAATATAGAATAATTTAATTCTACTTATATAGTAAGCTGAGTCAGCGTTGAACAGTATATACAATTTGTATTAACCATAAAAGATAATATTACAGAGAGCTAATAACTACATTTTAATAATTTCAGCTTTGTTTAGGGTTACGTAATACCAGGTTAATACTTCAGTGGATCGACTCTTGTTAATGATCGTTAACAATGTAACAACGTTCTCTAAAACAATAATGGTTATTTTTAGCATATTTTGAGAATCTTTAACAGGCTGAGCGTCAAAGCAGACGTCGCGCGTCGGTGTTTGGAAATAATTTTGTTTGTCAGGCCTCGTCATATTATTAATGATGTGAGGTGAAGTAGCTCTTTTAGAGTATACCTGGTCTTTCAGATTTATATTCCTCTTTGGTTTACATGTAGTTAATCCTATGTTACCACACTTAACATCAAATATAAAAAAATAAAGTAATTTATATATCTCTTCAGGGTAATTTAGTAAATTTATAAGTTGAAATATGGTTACGGTTCCTGTGCTCATTAATTTTAGCAATTTTGGCAACACATTAAAGTTATTTCAAATTTATTATTTAAGTTTGTACAAGATTGTTGGAACTCATTAGCGAACGACTATGACTAGTTTTAGTTGCAACAATTTTAAATATTGTTTTACAAGAGCTTACATTAAATAATACATAATAATACTAATACTAATAGTAACAATAACGATTATATTGTTAATTTGAAATTGATTAACTATATGTTGTTTTATAAGGAATTTGGTATTAACTTAGTTATATCGTCCAGAGTGAAACATTTTAGGGTCATCGATTTGTATGTATTTTAATAAGCTTGAAAGATTTTTCTAAGTAATTTTGGAAGTATCAAGATACTACCAGAGTTGTGGTAAGTACTCATCCAAAATAATTAAAGTAACCAGAATTAGGTACTTTATTTTAAATATCCACTCACAGTATTTTGCAAGTACTTAAAATATTCAGTAGTTTACTTAATAATCATAATTTAAGTATAATTATTACGTACATGCTCTTTTTAATTTTAAGTACATTTCCTAAGTCCTTAAAATATATCTAAATACTTAAGTACTTCTAGGTATTCAGTATTTATCAAATACTTCAAGTAGATCTAAAATACTTTCAGTACATCTAGCTACTTACAGTATTTAGCCGATTTTTAAGTACTGCAATCATAATTAAGTTATTTTTTTTAAATTAATAACTAAATATTGGAAATATCTCATAACTTCTTTTTTAAAGCACATGACTATTGCTCAATTTTCAGATGATTTTTGATCATAACCGTAATGTTTTAGATTTAGCAAAAAAAAAATTAGTTTTAAAGAAAATTATATAAAATTTTTTGGATGGATAAAGCATCGTGTATTTAAAATAAATCGTCGGGTTTATACCGTAATTATGCATTATCTACATTTTTAAAGCTGCAACATCAAAAACACATTGTTATACTGTTAAACTAAATCATGAATGAGTAGGGTCTATGCATTACAGACAACAAACAACTAACCTATATGCATTATATTGTAGCCCATTTAAAAAAACTGTACTACAATTGCTCTAATGCCTCGAGATATTAAACAAAAATGTTGTATGTGTAATGTTGCCAAATTTAATTACTTCATTATACACATGTATGACAGTGACCTTTATATAGTTTACCAGGACGACCTTGGTGCTCTAGACAATAAATGACATATTTATATTTTAATATTTATTTAAGACATTATTTCTAATTATCAAAACCTGCATTTTAATTCACCATTTAGGATTTTTTTCCTATATTATGAAAAAAAAGTTGAAAAGAAATTAAAGTATTAAAAAAAGTATATGTTTTTTTAAAATTGGGTGTTCCATTAAAAGAAAATATAATATCGTCTTCGTTGGAAATTCTGCCAATTAAAAAAATCAATTTATTTTTGTTGGGTTTTTTGAGGACACGAAGTTCAATTTAACAATACATTTTCATTTTTACCGTTTTGTATTTCTGATTTTTAATGTATATATTGATCTTGTTCGGTTCCGGCTAATGATGGTGCTTTTATATTATTAGTTATCAAAGCTCTAACTAAAATTTATATACCAAAGAATCTGATACTTCTTTATCATATGAAGTAAGTTCAAAACTGTAAGTGTAAACTAGGCATTTTTGAAGGTATTTGAAGTAAACACGAATAGGTACGCTTGTTGTAACCAACTATCAAAAAATTACCTTTTGCCTATACGCTCAACTTTTATTTATTCCTTGGCCACCTTGATGACCACTGTAGCAGATAAATATTAGCTTTTCGTGATAGCTATACTACAGCTATTATTAATAGAAGAGTGAATTCTGCTGAATCTCAAATTTTCTAGTTCCCAAAACTTTGATGTTTGTGTGTTGTTATCCAGTTTATTAATGTTATTATCATATTTCTGTTTTTTACATAACATAGATAGACGTTTTCAGCATAAATAGCACAGCGTTATGATAGAATGTGAAATCAAATTGTCTTATTGATAATTGGCTGATTCACAAAGAATATAGCATAATTTAATTCTGAATTTATAGTAAGCCAGCCTTGAACAGTATATAAAATGTGTATAAACTGTAAAAAATAATATTACACAAAGGTAATAAATCCATTTTAAAAGCTTCAACTTTGTATACCAAGTTTCAATATATCACTCGATCGAATCTTGTTAATGATCTCTAACAATGCTACATTCTCTTAAACAATAAAGGATATTTTTAGTATATTTTGAGATTCTTTAACAGAGCGTCGAAGCAGACACTGGTGTGTGGTAATAACTTTGACTATCAGGCCACGTCAAAACTCAAAAGTTCCTCTATCAGGTTATATCATGAACTATGCAATATGAAGTAACGATTTCAGAGTATTCTTTGGTTTGCATGTAGTTAATCACATATACCATACTTAACGTCTGATACAAAAAATTAAGTTTAGCATTAGTTTATATATTAATGTCATTTATTATTCAGGGTAATTTAGTTGGGTTTCTGAGAAAGTAATTTTAGTTTTCAAAACATCCCATCTGTATGTCGATGAGGCAAAAAAGGCATATAGTTTTTGCAAAAAGCCGAAATAGTTAGTAGCTTCTAAGCTTTCACTAACGTTACAAGATGCAAAGGAATCTTTCATGTACGGTTGTAACAAAAACATAGAATTACCGTCAGCTGATCCATATGTGATATATCTGGGGTAGAGTGAACTATTATTGAGTATTATTTTTTCACAAACCCTGTTCCTCATTCCAATAATAAATTCTTCACATATTGTTTTAGACAAATATAAGACGTTACCGGTGCCTTTATTACCATGTTTTTAATATGAGTATGTAAAAATGGGCCAAATTTAGCTATCAATTCCAAAATATCTAAATAATTTCAGTTTTTTGTGGAGCCAAACTTTTCAGTTTTGCTGCGAAATGCTAGTCCTCTTTTAGTATTGAATTTAATGACTTCAACAATTCGTTTTAAAACATTTTTCCAATATTCGACTTCTGACTGAAACCATTTGGTCATTCTTTTATCTACATGAGGCTAATGCGTATCATGAGTTCGTGAAATCCAATCCAATCAACAACTTTTATGCTCAGAATGGTTTTCGTGGTTGTGTGTTTTTTTTCAGCTTTGTTTCCAGTCACAAAAGCTAGATTCAACCAACATATTTTGACTATGCTTATTAAAAAATTTACACGTAAAACAGAATACAACTCCCGCGGATTTCGAGTACTATAGCCATTTTCGCTCACATATTCCCCACTTGGAAGACATCCTTTAAATAATATGGATGACAGGTATCGATTTGACGTTCGTACTTCCTAAGTAAGTTTACAAATCTCCCATCGTTGTTTTAGAAAAAACTATGGCCTTTTCTTGCGCATTCTTCGATGAAGATGTCATCAAATGTTTCAGGCCAAATACAGGCTACTGATTAATTGTGGAATTCGGCTTTATTTCAAACAATAAGTTTTCATCGACTTCATCAACATCGTCAGAAACATCACTCTGGGTGTCTTATTAACTTGCAAATCTAGTTAAGATTCTCGTTCTTTTTCGAAAACCTTATGCGAATCGGATGTAGGAAAACTTTGACAAAGTTTCACAAAATCCTTTTTTTAGTGCACGCCTAAATAACGATACGAAGGTACCCTGAAAATCGTTTATGAATCAGTCAGGCAGGACAAATTCTTTCATTATTAAAGATTTATGATTATGTTTACTTCACTGTAAAGTTATGACACACGTTCATTTTTTCCTGGCTGATCCGACCCGGCACCTAGCTCAACTCTAAGTAAATACACATTAACCTATTACATTATTACTTTTTGTAGTATAGTTATAATTACCTTACGTTTAGAAGCTACACTCAAATATTTTCTAGGTAGTGAAAACATAATATGTATGTTGTATATTTGTGTCAATCAATTAATCAATAATAATCCGGAATACAACTTTACTAAAACAATAAAAATCTCGAACGAGAGCATAATTAGTGTGCCATCTCCAACCTTTCAATAATATGATACCACTTAATAATAGGTAGTGTAGTACGTGATATGATTGATAGATGTCGACGTGGAAACTGTAAAATTACATCCATTTAATAATGATTTCCCCGTTTAAATTTTAAATATATTATGTATAATAATTTATAAGTAAATAAAACAAATTAAAAATTAAAAAATAAGGTCTTTGGGGCACCTCGTATTGCGAGGCTTTAGCCCCAAAAGCCCTCCCGCCCGTTAATCCGGCAGTGATAAAGCCGTGTATTTAATAAGAAGTAATATTTTTATTCGTAAACTTTTGGATCTAATATAAAAGAACTGACAATTCGAAGGCGAAACTAAAGACTGATTATACCGCGCATATAGGTATTTTCTTAAATTTTACCGTTACCGATTAATCATAATATTAGCGTGGGCATGCTGCAAGATTTGCTTCCGTTAAGTGTTAAGGCTGCTTGCTTGTTGCTGTTGTTTTTGGATTTTGGCTCCGTTGCTAGTCCATTTGCTAGATTGTTCTCCTTCTGGGGCTTAGCCAGAGCTGGGGCGACCCTTCCAGATGATTTACTGCATCTTTTTCCAGTTTGGAGACGTTATAGGTGGGATGTTTAGATAGAGTGCTCGAAAACTCCCGATCACCCTGGTTTTTTACTAAAGAAAAAAAATTGGTATATTGCCATTACTCGGAACTTTCCTCATTATGAATCTTTCCTTTTATTAGGAATAGTGAAATGTGACCCAATTTAGTGCGGTACATAGTCATTTACTAACACATATATACTGTCTTTTCAAACATTTATATTGGGCACCGTTTTGTTCCACCATATTTGATTTTTCTGCAAAATTTAAATTCAATTGACCAAGACGATTTCTTTAAGTTTGTTATTTAAACATTTTATTTGGCCGCCATTCTGCTTTGACAAAGTTTAAAATTAATGTAGTAAGTAGTTTTTTTCAGGCTGATTTTTTAAATATTTTAGTAGTCCGCCATCTTGTTTTGGCAAATTGCATAATTGATTTTTTTAGTAAGATTTTTTAACGTTTCACTTGGCCGCCATCTTGTTCCGCCATACTAGATACTAGATAGATTTTTACCAAAATATTATCAGGTCGTCCCCATATGGCCATTAATGTTTGACCAAAATTTGAAATCAACCTGATAAGTAGTTTTTAAGCTATGTCGCGAAGTGATAGGCAGACATACTGACAGACAAGCCTACAAAATTTGTAAAATATATATTTTTTGGCACCTAGGGCCACTAACACGTGAATATATGTAAAACTTGCTGATTTGTTCACTATTAAAAATATTTTATGTAGCCGCCATTTTGTTGTGCCGTCTTGAGTTCGTACCACAATTTTACCAGTTGATCTCTATAACATGATTAATTATAACATAACATTTGAAATCAATCCATTAAGTAGTTTATTCAGGCCATGGTGTTAGGCCATCTTGGATTCGCACTAAAATTTCACCAGTTAATTTTCTTATAATATTTAATTTTTGTGCAAGATTTAAAGTAAAATGGATAAGTAGTTTTTTAGTAATAATTTTTTAACCGCCTATTTGTTTCACCCTATTGAGTTTTTACTAAAATATTACTAGGTCATCCCCATATGACCCTCAATTTTTGACCAAAATGATAAGTGGTCTTTTAGCTATGCTGCTAAGAGGCAGACCAGCAGACAGACCGACGGAATTGAGAAAACATGTTTTTTTGGCATATAGGGACCCTGAAACGTAAAAATCTGAAAAAAATCTCGGAGGCTGATTTTTTCACGATTACAATACTTTATGAGAGAGAAGTAAAAACGGTAAATTTCTTTCACCTGGAGTTTCCCTCGTTATGAATTTTTCTTTTCACCATATTGGATTCATTCAGTATTTTACCAGTTCATATACATATGCCACTTAAATTTTGGGTATGATTTAAAATAAATTAATTAAGTAGTTTTTACACTGATTTTTTAAGACTGCCATTTTGTACCGTCATGTCGAATTCGTATCAGTTAATCCCTATATCACATTCAATTTTGCTGCAAGATTTGACTTCAATTGAATAAGAAGATTTCTTTACGTTGATTTTGTAGACATTTTATTTCGCCGCTATTTTGTTTCACCATCTTAAATTCGTACTAGAATTTTACCAGTTTATCTCTATAGCACACTTAATGTTTGGGCAAAATTTGAAATTAGTTTAATAAGTAGTTTTTCAGGCTGTTTTTTTAAATAATTTATAAGGCCCGATTTTGTTTTGCTCTCTTAGATTCGCACCCAAATATTACAGGTTCATTCCTATGTAACACTTGATTTTGTGATAAATTTTAATTAAATTGGATAATTTGTTTTTAGTTATAAATATGGCAACTAGTTTTAGATTACATTTGTTTTGGCCGTCATTTTGTTCCACTATCTTGAATTCGTACTACAGTTTTACTGTTTATCTGATTACCCCAATTAATTCTTGCACACATTTTGAAATTAATCAATTGATTAGTGTTATCATCCAGCCTGATCAGCTTGGATTCAAACCAAAATTTTACCAGTTGGTTGCTACGTAATAATTGATTTTTGTGTAAAATTTGAGGTAAATTGGATAAGTAGCTTTTTAGTAATATATTTTTTTAATATTTGACTAGGCCGTCATTTACCAAATGTTACCAGGTCATCCCCATATAACTCTTAATCATTGACCAAAACTTGAAATCAATCGGGTAAGTAGTTTTTAGCTATGCCGCGAACAGACAGACTGACGGAATTGAGAAACTCCCTAACCCTCACCGTCCCCAATGCCATGTAATACTGGCACAGGCAGGAAGAGTAAATTTTCGAAAAAATTAGGAACCGAAATTCGTCGGTACTATCGTGTGTACCTCCGTACTAATCAAGGGCCTAAACAGTTACGCCGAGAATAACCACCACAGGTTATTCTCGAACTCAAGTCTACTTAGAAATAGTTTAATGCCTATTTCAAAGCTATCGGTAATTAAAATGTCGCACCGGATTTAATCCGGATACTGCGGGGCTAATTTGTATACCGCAGCAAAAAAGCTTCCAACCGATCTTGAGAGTTATTAAACCCTCATGATCGGTTCAGAAAATATTTATCCTTTCACGTTGGATAAAGGGCAAAATTTTCACCGAAATACAGCTAAGATAGAGACCAAATCAGAATGTTTATTACCGTTGACCCCCTCCCCTCCCGGTACTAATTTGAATCAATCTACATACGTAAAAAATGTACTGAAAATACCATTAGGTTGACTTAATGTTTCTACGGGTCATACAAAATTAGTAACTATGATTTAATATTTTTGCTAGAATACCAGTATTAACCTTTATTTAAAAAATAACAAATTAAACCGACTCATTTTTTTTTGTAAAGAAATTTCTAAATGTTGTCATTTATCAGCATTTCTGCTTGAATGTCTCTGTATATAGGCGGAAATGCATAGTTTATTAAAATAATAATAAAATCATAATTAGAAATTGCCAAAATTTGCAAAACATCGTACACTGAATTAAAAATATTGTGATAACTTTTTTGATCCCCTGTATAATTTTAATATTACTTGGGTAATTTGTTAAAAATACACCAATTTAAAAAAAATATATATGGTTACATATTCTTGATTCACTCTGTATACAAAAAACCTTTGTTGTTAATTTTAATCGCAGATAACATAATTTGTCACTGTAGTTATAGATATCAAGTATAAAACATAGAAACGGGTACTTAAATTAAAATATCTGGTAGTAATAACTGCCGCTTTCTAATTTTAACACCCTGTATATTAAAGATTTGTCTAGAATTACATTCCGTCCATGAGAACTTTTGATTCGAACATAGAGAATAACAACATATAAAAAAATTAACCGAAAGCCATTTTACTAGTGGTAATCTATTTATTTAAAACACTAAGCCAGATTTTTCAGCAAGTCCATGAGAAAGTTGTACAGCAATAATTTACATGATTTTTTGAAAAATGATCGTCTGGTTACCGAGACTTTTCAACACTATTTTTTGTATTGTTTTATTGCGTATTTCTCTATAAAAACAATATGTTTTTCTTCAATAACATTTCTAAACGATGTGGTGAATGCGCCCAATATTCTCATATGCCATCTAACGGTTAAGGCAGCACAGAGTCTGCCGGGCTAGCTAATATTTTTATAAATGTATATTAAATACCAAAAAGGTATTAAATTTGAATAATAAAACATTTTTAATTATTAGTCAAAATTAAGCTTTTATTTAGAAGTCATTTAATATGCATACACCTGAAGGCTAAACCATGATTTTATGTTTTAAATGCTCGGTTGCCAGATGGCGTTGGGCAATTTTAATTAGGAGCTGGAAGGAACCTGTGGTTTAATAACCGCATTTTTTATATTGTGCGGATTGAATTTTTTAAACAAATCTTCTCTCGTTGTAAAACGTGCATCAGTCTCGCTTTAGTTTTATGATTTGAGGTAATTAAAGAAGTTTGTGAAATCTATTTCAGTTCTTATATCTATTTCCGTTTATTGATAATTTATATTTTACGTAATGTAAAAATGTTGTGTATTGGACAAGGTGTCACAAAATAAATGTTCGAAATTTCAGGGGCGTATTGTACTATAAAAAAAATGAAAAAAGGTCTATGAACCTAGGGTCAGATTTTCTGTTCGGTTTCCAAGATATAGAGTGTCCAAGTTTTCATATTTTTTATTTATTTTTTACACACCGTGAACATTTCTAGAGATAATTTATTTAAATTTGGCACAGCACACGATATACGGTGATCAGAATCTACGAAACAGGTATAATAAATTTTTGAAAAATCTACAGGGTGTTACTTTTTTCTTGGTCTTCACTCTGTGGACCGCCCCGAACTTCTTAGTACTAAGTCACTGGCTGTTTCCAATTAGAAAATCAGACTGTTCTCTAACTTTTTGGTATTTTACTTTATTTCGTTATTTTCTACCGTTTAGAAGTTATTTAGTAGAATGTCATTTGGGCAGAGGAAGCTTTACAGTCAAAATGCGTTAACACAACAATTTAATTTTTCCCTAACTTGAAGCTTTAAAAAAAATTTAACTTACCTAACCGCTGCAGCTAAGTGACCTTCGCTAACAGCATTTTTAGTATGAAATTAGCTTAAATGGCGGAGATGAAGATATATTTATCAATTTTACCAAATTAAAACAAATTAAAGCGTATAACGGAAACGAAACTAAACTGGATTCAAAAAGCTGAATTTAAATTGGTACTCAGCATCACAACAGATGTTCGAAAAAATAAACATTTGGGCCGGCATATTAATAATTTTGTAGGACCTCTCTTTATTCCTGGAAACTTGACGGGCGAGGTGTACTTGGATATGCTAGAAGACTCAATTAGAGCCACTAATTACGGAAATAATAGAAAATGAGGATAATCATAATAAAAATGATCTTCACTTCCAACAAAATAGTGCACCAACGCATATGTAGCTTCAGTAAGACAGTTTTTGGACACCCACTTTGCTGATCGGTGGATTGATAGACGAGGCCCAACTGAATGGACGCCGAGGTCCCCGGACTTAAATTCTTTAGATTACTTTCTTCAAATGTCCCCAAAAGTTTTTAATACTAAGCCATATTCAATCAAAGATCTTCGACACCGGATTACGGCTGAATGTAGAACAGTAACTCCAGACATACTTAAAAATGTTCAAAATAGATTTAATTAGAATCTTTATTACTACATGGAAGAAAATGGACATCACTTTCAGCACTTATTTCCTCATTGAGATGTACCTTTTTGTAGTAAATTAATTTTCACTTTACTTTTACAGTTTGTATCATAGGTTATAATCAGTTGTAAGTAGTTTATGATTTTTATAACAGTAGATTTATTAGTACCCAACACGAAAAACTTAAAAATGTAGGTCCTGTATGTTTATATAATTTACTTGTAAGTAAAAGAACAGCAAAAATAACAGAACGCTTATTTTTAACCGTAATTCTAAATTGGGCATTGAGTGGTTCTTGGTATAAGAATAACCTACTTGGTATTAATATCATTTCCGAATGGACCAAAAACGGGATAACAAAAATAGGAAATAATACTAATAAAATAAAAATCAGCAATCAGTCCGATGATGCAACGGCTGAAAGTACTTTAAGTAAATGTGGTACAAGTGCCGAGGCTCTTATGAGATGAACCGGGCATAACAGTACAGGGTCCATAAAACCATATCTGCAGCTTGATCAAGAACACCATAACAATATCTTAGACGGACTCCGAAATAAACCAGGAAGCCAAGGAGCATTCCCCAAATAGAGATCTCCGAAACAAAAGCGTCCAGTTCCAACACCAATAATTATCAGATTCAAAAACTAATGAAGCTTGGACCTTCCATATATTATTATAACAACTGTGTATACAATTAATATCACAAAAATGAGATAATCTGTTGAATATGTTTATCTATATTATAGTTTTAGTTTCGTTAACATAAACAACTCGTGATAAATATTTTATATAGAATATACGTTTGACATTTTTCCGCAAAACAGTTAAAAAAAATACCATTTAAAGAATTTTCGGCTCATGAGTTTTTATAAGAATTTTGCACAAAAAGTAAATTCAAAATAATATTCATCACTTGTTATATAAGTATTGACTATTTTAAGTTTAACTGAATATTGATACGAGTTTGTGTAATTGTTACCGCCACTCCATCAAGAATAATTTTGGAAAGTATTGTTAATGATAATAAAAGTCGATTCGTCGAAGAAAATGATTCGTCTTGCCATAAAATGATCATTCTTAAACACTTCCTTAAGGAAGAGTTAAATTAAGTTTAGACTTAGTTCTTAATAAATATTTTTGTTAGCTCTTACAGTACCTCCAAATCCACTTCTACCCACCAACTATTCGTAAAATTTCCTTGTTAGTTATTTATTAATATTGTCATTGTTAGTATAAATTCACTCAAAATTTAAACATTATTTTGAAATACCAATTATATGTATTTTTGTTCATGAGTTATCAATTCAAAATCGGCAACATGTATCGTACCAACAAAATGGTGCCCCATGTCACCGACATACCTTATTTTTTGGCCCGTTCGGTGTCCGAACTTGAGCCTTCTAGATTATTTGTATATTGCTTCTTAAAAGAAAAATTATACATACAAAGGCAATTTTAAAACACTGACCACTTGGAGAGGGTAATTGGGGAACAAACAATATTTTTTTAACTTTGCACACGTTAATACACTTGCATTTTACAAAAAAAAATATCGTATTTTCACTAATGACTTAATTATCTTACTAGAATGACTTCAAAGCAAGGGTTAAGTCACATAACTTGCCAATTTTTTATTGATTCTGAAGTATAAGTGTCACAAATAAAAGTTATGTTCCAAATATATGAATTTTAAATGAAACTAATCGTATACCTTTATTTTTACATTTTTCAGTTCTAAACAAAACTGATTTCACATACCAAAGGGTTATTAAGTAGCTGTAAACAACTAAAAATCAACTATTTGTGCACTTTGAATAGGTGCGAAGGTTGGAGATGAGGAGACTAATTAATTGCAATTTCCTGATTTTACTTTTTAGAAGTTACCAGACGGATCACTTTATAGACACTACTCTGTAGGTACCCGTTTCATGTGCTACTCGATGGGAACCATTAAACATATTTTTAAAAGTTAGAACAGCAATGTTCTATTAATTTGTTTCAATTAAAAATGCCCCAAACAATTACTTTTATTTGTCCATAGCTATATAACTAACAGCGATATGTTAGATCAAATAGGATATTGCAATTTAACGCATAATTAAAATTTGTAACATGTGATTATAGGGTGTTCTGTTGAAAAAGACCTTTGTTTCATTAATAACATTTATTTGGGAGTCATGCTCCAAGCTACCTTTTTATACGAATTAGGACTGTATTTGACATTTTCAATAAAAGCCTTAGAGAGAGACCCTGTACATTCAATGTCAATTTTATTAGTCATTATTATTACATTATTTTCTCAGAAAGCAGAGCTTTTTTGCGTAAAATTCAAACTAAAAGGGTTTCCCATTTGTAGAACTTAAGCAGACCCTATATATCTGCGTATGTGTAAAATAACACATTTTGGATAGGAAGGGCAAATAATAACTAATAATAGGTAAGTAATTTTTTATGATCATAGAAGCTTCAAGAACGCGCGGTAAAATACCATTATTATCGAATGAACAACATTCGTTTTAATAGCCCCTTTATCTTTTGTATAATATACCAATCAAGCTATGAGAGTATTCAGAGAAGTAATCTCATTTTTCCCATACATTGAATGTGTTTCGCAAACTGGAATGTATAATACAGTGTACATTCGATTATAACACAATTGGCGATAATTGCCTTGATTGGTATACGAACAAAATAGATTTAAATTTTAATTAAATAGAATTGCATGAAGTTCAATCCACAGTCATACAGGTAATAAATAATTGAATTATTATTTTTAGCAGTGCTAAATTTTAATTACGTTGTTTCTTCCAAGAAGGAAATGCGTTTTTTAACCGATTTCAAAAAAAGGGAAGCTTATCAATTACACCTTATGTTTTTTATGTATGTACATTTACTCCGCGATGGTTTGACCAATTCGGACGAAACTTTCAGAAAATGTACAGGCTATTGCCGGAATAGTCTCATAGCAAGCATATCAAAAAAAAATTAGGCAAGGCGACATATCAGGAAAGAATTATATATTTCATATGCTTTGGTGCTAATAGGTAATTGTTAACACTAACCTTTACAAAAAAACTCATATAAATAGAAATAAAAAAAATTAAATAAAACATTTTATAAAAAAAATAAAACTAGCTTCAAAAAAATGCATCATAAAGTGCAAAATATTGTTTTAAGTAAGACTTATGGTATTAAACAGCAAAACACTCAATACAAAAATCTATTTTTATGATTAAGAATACGCGCTGCCTTTACAGAGTATATTTTTCAAGATTAAATAATATATTAGTTTTCACTTTTTAGTGCAAGTCGGTTTTATTTTTTTTATAATTTTTCAAATTTATTCTAATAAATAAAGAAATTAAATCCTGTACCTATAATTTTTATATTTTAATAGTGATTTAGTACTCTGTGTTGAAGAATGTTAAATGAAATTAAAACCTATAATGAAAAATCACTTATTTATTTTCCGATTTTTTTCTTTCTTATTCTTACGGATACTCGTTTTTAAAATCGATATTTTAGTTTTGGATCACCGTCCGTGGAGTTTTTAGCATCGCCACATTGGTTTTTATAGTGTCAGATTTGTCGACGAAAATATGAGTAAATATATGTACCCCTTAAAATGAATATGATAATAACGTTCTGCTGGGTCTCATTTGTTAGCTTAACTACTCGAAAAATATCAACAAGTTTAATTCATATCATTCGTTGTTTGGACTAGGTTCAATTGTTTCTATTGATTTTGCTTTTCATTGGTCCTATTTGGAGGGGATTATTATTATTAGGAATTAAACGGTTTGATTATTGCTTCTATTTTATGAGTTTTTTGGAGTATTAAAGTTTTTAATACTAATGCTACTACTAAATATTTACAAAGAAGCTTCGGAAGAAATAATTTGTAAATGTCCGCATCGTCGCGTCTTGACGGGGTGCCATTAGTTGTTTTATAGTTTTTCGGTTCAATTCTAAAGTATATTTGCTGTCGAATTTCGATGGGTCTGACTCATATCAAAACCGTGGAGGGGTGAGACTATAAAACAAAAGATACAACATTCCATTGATAAATAGTTTCGAAATTTGGATCTATTATTGTTTTTCGCGTGCTATGGGTGCGAGGAAAAACAAAACCCTGTTGGTTCTTACTATAGACTGAACCAGCGGCTGCTCGTTTCTTTTTAATTTAATATATTATATATATTTATAGCAAGCAATTTAATATGTTTTTGCCAATTTTAAGTATCTGTCAGACGCGTAGTCAGAAATTCGGACAGGGGTTTGTTTAAAATCAGAAAGCAGGTGATACAAATATTTTGCTGTTCCTTTTCACTTTCCTTGTAAGAGGAAAGTACTGTAATCGTATAAAAATCACCCTCCGAGATTTTTGTAGATTTTCACGTTCATAGCTAAACAAATTACTTATCCGATTGGCTTCAAATTTTGGTAAAAAATTCATATCATATGGGGATGACATGGTAATATTTTTGTGAAAATGCAATATAACGGAACAAAATGGCGGCCTAATAAAATGTTAAAAAACCATTAGTAAAAAAACTACTAATCCAATTTACCTCAAATTTTGCCCAAAAATCAGGAATAAACTGGTAAAATTTTGGTGAGAAGCCTTTATGGCTAAATAAAATAGCGGCCTAATTAAATGTTTAAAAAACTATTAACCCAATTAAATTGAAATCTTACACAAAAATCAAGTGTGAAAAAGGGATGAACCTATAAAACTTGGTATATGGCGAAACAAAATGGCGGGATAATTTAATGTTTAGAAAGTCAGTAAAATTCCGTTTCCTACAAACAAAATCTTTTTTTATGGAGGAAAATAATAAATATCATAATTGATTTTTTTTCATAAATTAAATAAGTAATTATAAAATAATACCTATAAATAAAAATGTTATGTATATTTGTATGTTCGTAAATATGAACCTATATATATATGTGTGTACATATGTATGTATATACGTATTTACATATATATGTTTGCTAGAAAAATAAAATTAAAAAAATCAAAGCATTGTTCTTTGGCCTGGACATCCCTCATAACAAATTCCGCCACATTGTATTTGTTATTTCTTATAAGGTAAGACTTGGGTACTTGGGTTCAAAAATAAGTCCTTTTAAGAGCTACGGTCCGAAAAATTAAATCTCATCGACGATCAAATGAATAATTTGTGAGGCAGGTAGCCAAAATATTCCGTCCATAATAGAATATAGCCCGCTTTCCATCTTCCGTCGTCAAAATTACAAGCTATTTTAACTCATACAGCTTATGCGACACGGTCTCTCTCATCAACTGCCAGCACCGTACTCGGTAGTCGGTTTTTCCTTTTTCCATTTACGAATGTATGCAATTGCTCGTTGCTAGTGGATATATAATAATATATAAATTAGGGTATTTTTGTGTTAGCGTTAAAGTAAGTATGGGCTCTACAAAGCGGCGGATACAAGCAAATAAAAAGAAAAGTAGAAGATTGGCACAAAAAAGGTTGGTATTTGAACTTTTTTTTTATGAAATATTTTTTGATTAGTTTGTTTATGTTTTGTAGATTTATTAAGAATAGATCTTCCAAAGTGATTACGGAATTTAATTCCAAGTAAGTATAAAAAAGTTATATTACCCGAATCCAAATGGTCTTAATTGATTTGTAAAAGGCAACAAAATTATATTTTTTAATTTAATATCTGAACAAATGTACCGATTTATATAAATCAAACTCTAATTTGTATAGAGTAGGGACAGGATCTTTAGAGATATGATCATGTTGTAACTACAGGGCTCCTAAAATAGATACCAAAAAACTTCAAGTATAGAAGTTGCGAGGTTTTACCGTCAGAAAATGAAGAGAATAATAACAATAATCGATCGGAAGGTTAAAAAAAAGTGAAAGCTTAGCCTGTATATACTATAGCTCTAAATTTTTACAAAATACTTAGCTTAAAATTAGCTTTCAGCATTGTTGGTAGTTCACGTTCACAAAATAATTCAAAAGGAAACGTTAAAGTATCGTTTCTGGACAAGTTTATTGAACATTCAGATCAAATGCTTACGTTTTGACATTGATCAGAAAAATACTTTTTGATAGTTTACAAAAATACATTACAATGTGTAAGTTTTCACAAGTTATACATTACATAAAAGCACGTAAAAATAAATAATAGCTAAAATTGTTAAACTATACAGACAATATAAAAAGCATTCCTGCCATTACTTCGATCTAAAAGTTACAACTAGATACATTGCAAAAAAAAATAATTAAACTGTTTAATTATTGGGATAAAAAGAACTTTTAAAAGGTCGCATTTTTTATATGCTCTACCAACAAATAAATACATAACTAAAGTTACAATCACTGTCAGACCATAAAAACAAAAAAAATACGCATTTGCACCTAAATATATGAAAAAAGTCGAAAAACTAACCCAGATTATTACTACTGATCAAATTAATTTTCCGCTTAAGAGAATTTTTTTTTCGCCTTCTTGTTTTTTGGAAAGAGCAATTTATTCCAATATTAGTGCCATATTTTATGATTTTTACAGTAATTTTTGCCTTAAAATTACATTTTTAAAGATGCATGCATATGATGGGAACCTTTACTTTTAAAATAACTATAAAATAGTTACATTTTTTAAATCTAATTTATTTTGATTTGTCAAAAGCGGCTAGCATATCGCCATCTTGAAAATAATATTTTTATGTCGAAGATGACTGTGAAAAATATACAACGTGCTATTAGAAATACTGGAGTAAAATGCTCTTTTGATTAAACGAGATGTCATAAAATTAAAAAATAATGTTCTAAAAAATTATGGAATAAGTTTATTTTGGAAAGTATTTTATAGTCACTGTATTTTTTATATTAAAAGAGACGACGTATAATTTTAAAAAAATTGTAGTCTATGCTGCCATTTTGAAAACAAATATGATTTAATGCTGAAAAGCTAATTTTAGACTGAATGCGTTAGTCTAAAAAAATATATAGGTACCTGTTGAAAATAAAAAAGTAGGGGTCACTTACGGTAAAACTGGAAGTTAACATTCAATTTTTTTTCATAGACAATTTTGCTTTTTTAAAATTGACGAAAAGTATCAAATTTCACATAGACATTTTTTAAGTTAAACAAATAGGGACTTGAACTCGGTCTCCTTTGTCAGAGGGTATCCTAATTTCGGTTATAAGCTACAACAAATAAGATTGAAGAGAGCGTTCCGCTAAACTTTGTCATTTTGGTAATACGTTTTTCAAAAAACTTTGCCTTTTTGATAATATGATTTTTCCTTTTTTAAATAAAAGCATATATTTTTTATTATTTTGCTTACTAACAAAAGCTGTGATTAACGAGGAACAATTTTAGATTTTTTTTCAAATACTTCTCAGTAGCAGTGGCGGGCAGCTCCTCAGAGGACGCGGGTGAAGCGCCGCTTCACCTACATTCTAATTAATTTAAAAATAAAAATATGTTTAAATTAATAAACGTTTTATTATCTACATTTCTATGATTATAATGTTTTATATAAATACATATTATTTGCAAATAATAGCAATATTTGTCAAAGTCTGTTCCACACTCAAAAAGGAATAATGATAATATGATTGATATAAAATATAGCGGGCTGAACACCTTCTCATAAAACAAAACAATACTCCACGGTAGGAAAGTGAAGCACATTCACGAGGGCCAAGAATCCCGCGGCAAGTAATTTTATACAGATTTGTTTGCGATTCTTGCTAGGTCGACGGCCCAAGCAGGGACATGCATCTCTAGATATGTGAGCTAATTATAAAAAGGCGCGACAATGCTGAGCTAGAAGCTTCTTATGGAAATAATAAATTCAGTTCAGTACAAAATTATATATTATGAAATCTTAGATAAAATCTAAAGACAAATTGATTCAAAATTTCAAGATACGGATAAGATAGTTTTTATTACATTGATGGACACAAAAGGTTAGCAGAGTATTCAAAACAATTACCCATGGAATCATTAATTATTTTAAAAAATATTTCCCTCATAAATGTGATATTCAATTAGATCGAATGTTGGAAATGTTGAGAGAAAAGTTATACGAAAATAGACATATTTTTAAAGGAGCTTCGAGATTATTATATTATAAAAATATTTTTCAGTGCTTTCCATTTATCTGCAATATTCACAATTTTGATGATCATTCTAAACCTGATAAGACAGTCACACCAAATAGTTTGACGTCGTAAGTATTGATAAATGAAAATAAATATTTTTTGTAGTCATAACCTAACCAACCTGCAATATTTAAAAGTTATGATGGCAATAAGTTCAAATGTGACGAGACGGTCATTCAAAACAGTTACTTCGTAAGTATAAAAAAATATCATCTATAATTTCCAAGGTCGTCCAATGATAAAAGTTACTGCTGATGGGGCGTGGTCTAAAAGATCCTACAAGACAAACTATGACGCAAAATCTGGTGTAGCTGCTATTATTGGATATCGTACCCAAAAATATTATTTCTTGGCATCAAAAATAAATATTGTTCAATATGTAAGCTTTTTGGAGAGGAAACTGACCATTTTTGTTATAAAAATTTTGACGGACCTTCAACTTCAATGTTATAAAAGGTGGCCGGCTTTTGACCAAATCCCTGGTCGCGTTTATTAATTAAATTAAAATATCTTTAAAGATTTATAATACAGATTATTGGGGAGATGTGCAAAAGTAATCTTTATCTGAGAAAAATAAAAATAAATATTTTTTAATGGTGCAAATTTGACTAATTTTTAACCATTTTCGGCGGCTTGTAACATTTTTATTTTTTGATATTTTACAAAAATAATTACTTTGGCAGACTTTTATATTGCTTATCTTTTAAATACCTTTGTGAAATTGTGACTATTAAACTCAGTTTTTTTACAGTTTTGGTCAAAATATCACCTTAAATTCGTAAAAATTTCAAGCAGTCCGATGCTCTTAACAATTATTATTAGTCTTTCTTATCTTTAAAATGAAGAATATCAAATATTTGCAAGATTTTTTAAACCATTTTTGCTATAACAGAAGAAATATGATACATTAGACAAATTTAGCTTTAGTACAAACAGATAAAATATTAATTATAGTTTTCATGGCTTAAAATGTTACAAAAGCTGGCCGACTTTTGATCAAAACCGTGATGGTTTTTATCAGTTAAGTTAAATTATATAGAGGATTTAAAATTCAGATTATTGTGGGGATGTACGAAATTAATTTTTATAACAGGTAAATAACAATAAAATATTTTTTAATAGTGCAAAATTGACTAATTTTTTAGCCATTTTCGGCGGCTTGTAACATTTTTATTTCTTGATATTTAACAAAAATAATTTCTTTAGTACACTCTTATATTGCTTATCTTTTAAATATCTTTGAAAAACTGTCAATATTAAACTTTTCATGGTTTCTGTCAAAAATCACCTCAAATTCTTAAACATTTTAAGCGATCCGATGGTCTTCACAATAATTACCTAACTAAAACTGCTCTAAAATACCTATTTATTATATTTTTTTCTATTTTTTTTTTATATCATCAACTATTTCACATGACAATGCATGTAAAAACAAAAGGAAAAATATTTTTTTAGACATTGTTTTGCTATAAAAACACGAAATATGATATATTAGTCAATTTTAACTTACATTTGTTAAAAAAAACTAATTCGTCTCTGCTTAGCCGAGTCACAATCGCCTGCTGAAAGAGTAGTACGATCAACCGCAAGAGAGATAAAACATTAAACTACCGCTGTCTAAAAATGTTAAAAAAGTTGGCCCGCTTTAACCAAAACCCTGGTCGTGTTTATCAATTAAATCAAAATATCTTTAAAGATTTAAAATCTAGATTGTTGTAGGAATGTGGGAAAGTATTTTTTATCACAGAAAAATAAAAATAAATATTTTTTTAATGGTGCAAAGTTGACTGATTTTTAGCCATTTTCGGCAGTTCGTCATATTTCTATTTGTTGAAATTTAACAAAAATAATTACTTTCCCACACTCTTATATTGCTTATCTTTGAAATACCGTTTAGAAATTGTCAGTATGAAACTTAGTTTTTTTATAGTTTTGGTTAAAAAAAAACACCTTACATTCGTAAAAATTTTAAGCGGACCGATGCTCTTAACAGAACCTTCCTAGTAATAAAAAAACTGACACATATTGACATTTATACAATGTGTTAATTTATTACAAAATATCTATATGGATACATAAACACCACATAAATGTTATATGTGTGTTTGGTGTTCCGGGTAAAAGGAAATTTACTGATCAAAAAATTATATTTTACGAAATGAAGCACAAATTAAAAGCCATTTCAAATAATGTGCAAGGATATTGCCCTTGTCAAGGTATATCTACATGATTTTCTAAAAATTTAATTATAACAAAAATTATTTTCTAACACTTTGGAGGAAATCCATTTTTCTTGAAGTCAAAATCATTTTTTATTATTTTTTTGAAGGGCTCCTTTCCTGTGCTTCAAATAATTACCTCTCAGGAGATCTTTTGCTTTTAAAATTCATACTATTAATATCCTATTAAAGTTGTAAATAAACTTATTCTATTTTCTATTTTAGCAAAAAAAGGTGTTAAAGATACAAAATTAAGTCAATTATTATACTGTATACACGATTCACATCATTATTCGATTCGTTCGCGATAGAGTAACTCGCATCGTTCTGTTCCGTACTAAATGTCTGATTTCTCGTGGGCTTTTTGCAACATATTTACCATTTTTTGTTGGAAGTTGTATTAAAAGATAAAACAACTTATCAACAAGGTTTGTACAAATTTTATTCATCAGCTAGATAAGAAACTTGGCGTTAAAATGAAAAGGCTTGAAATCAGGCTTACAGAGGCTTGTGAATCTGTTTGGATCTTAAGTAATCAAGTAACTGATGATTCTAAAACTATAGTTACGCTTGGTAAAAAAGTTAAGTTCTTAGATCAGCTTAGTAAGCGAAACTCACTAAGGCCTTGTAGTTACTAGAATCAGATAATGAATATTTAATCAGGTTGTGTCGATTTTAATGAACGAAAAAAGTCTCTTATGAGGTGAACGATTTTGACTATATTTATCGAACTGGGCCGGCCGCTAAGGCACACAGGACCTTAATTATTCGTTTTATCAGCCATATGAAGAAAAATGATGTTCTGGGAGTAAAAAAAATTGAAAGCAACACCTTATAGTATTTTTGCAGATTTAACACGTGAAAGGTATACCTTGCTGCTAGAAGCCAATAAAATTCATGGAAATAAGGATGCATGATCATCTAATTGAAAAGTATTTTTCTGGAATTCTTCTAAAAATAAAAAGGTGATAGTTAATACCGCGGCTGATATTCAAAAATAAAATATGTTGTTTGCAGTTTTATCGTTCGATAGAACTGTACTAATATCTGCATACACTACCTCATATTTGTCCTGTTTCTTTTAGTCAAAAAAAATGAGTACATAAAGTTCGATTCGAATATTATTTCTATCAAATAAAAGTTCTTGAATTTTTTATGTGTTTAAGAGCAGGATGTGAGTCGTAGAAATATTAAAATTAGTACTTGTTATTTTCGATTTTACACCAAAACATAATCTTTACCAAAAGAATATTATATATAATATATAATATTATATATATAAATATATATATATATATATATATATATATATATATATATATATATATATATATATATATATATATATATATATATATATATATATATTATCGGACTTTAGCATATATTTAAAATTTTTAACCTCATGCCAATATGCTGATGATCTCCAGCTGTATTATTTTTTTGGTAAAGATTATGTTTTGGTGTAAAATCGGAAATAACAAGTACTAATTTTAATATTTCTACGACTCACATCCTGCTCTTAAATACATAAAAAATTCAAGAACTTTTATTTGATAGAAATAATGTTCGAATAAATCCTTTCTAGCAGCTGTAAAAACCTTGGTGTTTATTTTGACTCGAAACTTAGATATGAGAAACATATATCCCATACCCTACAAATATGTTATTATAAACTGAAAACACAATAAGTATATATATTTAAGGACTTTTTAAATGTTAATATAAAATTAAAATTAAACCACAGGCCAGCTCATTGTTTTCACAATGGAAATACCCTCCCAATAATAAAAAAAAATATTCGGAAAGCCCTGATATGTACCATTTTTTAGTAGCCTAATTAGGACCTTTTATATTGGCAGGTAAACAATTTTATTGTGGGGCGTCTAAAATGGGTCCATTTTACAACGGAAAAATTACCTAGACTGGGTTGTTTACAACATTAGACATAAAATAAACGTTAAACATCACTCTTCTGTTGAGTTTCGAATTAAGTGGTTCTCTGTGTATCGATGCAAGTGTATGTTAAGACGAGAATGTCAAGTCAAACCGCCGAAGTTGCAAAATTTCTCCTGTCAAATTTTGTTATATTTGTGGAGAATTTCTGGTGAAATCACAAACCAGACCATTTTCCGAAAATGTAAAAAATGCCTACTTTAAATATTTTGGTGTGTTAATTGGGGATCAAGATAAGCGGTGGGCTCCCCATGTGTGCTGTGTTAGTTGTAGTGAATCATTGGTGCAGTGGATGAAGGGAAAGAGAAAAAGTATGTCTTTTGCAGTTCCAATGGTATGGCGAGAACCTACCAATCATTCTGACGATTATTATTTTTGCCTGACAAAGACTGAAGGTTATTCCAAAAAGGGAGCGCACAATATAGAATATCCAAATTTACAATCTGCCATACGACCTGTTCCTCATAATGCAAATTTACCAGTGCCGATTGCGCCTTTAAGTTGGCAAGCTATTGATTTGGGAGATAATGGAGGTAACGCATCATCAGGCAGCTCAGAAGAACAGTGCACCGATCCCACTTTTACCACAGGTCCCAGTTCCGACGAGCCACATTTGATTGTTCGAAGTGAATTAAATGATTTAGTACGTGATTTGGGGTTATCCAAGCAACAGTCAGAACTTCTGGGTTCCCGTCTTAAGGAATGGAACCTATTGGTGAAAGAAACAAAAATTACGAAATTCAGAAAAAGAAATGCTATGTTCGTTGTGAGCGTGTACTGATATAGACAGTTTAATGCAGGATCTTGATATTGAACATTCTCCCCGTGAGTGGCGTTTATTCATAGACTCATCTAAATATAGCTTAAAAGCTGTGTTATTGCATAATGGAAATTTTAAACTCTCTATACCAGTTGCCCATTAAGTTGAAAAGAAAGAAAATTATGAAAATATGCGCACGATTTTGGATAAAATAAACTACAATACGTATAAATGGCAGTTATGTGAGGACTTAAAAGTTATAGCGATTTTAGTGGGACTTCAGGGGGATTTACAAAATATTGCTGTTTTCTTTGTTTATGGGACAGTAGTGCAATAAATCAGCATTATATAACAAAAATTTGGCCAGAAAGAAGCGAATTTCAACCGGGATCTCAAAATGTTAAATTTATACCTCTTGTTGATTCCAAAAATGTCCTTTTGCCTCCTTTTCACATTAAACTTGGGCTGATAGAAAACTTTGTGAAGGCTTTGAATAAAGATGGTGATGGATTGAAATACCTAAGACAAGTCTTTCCCCAGTTAAGTGATGCCAAATTAAAAGAAGGCATTTTTATTGGGCCACAAATCAGAAAACGGCTGGAAGGTGTCAATTTTACAGAAAAGCTTACCAGGCAGGAACTCAGAGCATGGAATTCATTTGTTAATGTAGTAAGAGGATTTTTAGGCAACAATATGGATGAAAATTATGAACAATTAGTTAACGAACTCTTAGATGCCTATAAAGCGCTTAGTGCCAGAATGTCATTAAAATTCACTTCATTCCCATCTGTCATTTTTTCCTAAAAATTTGGGAGCTGTTAGTGACGAGCAGGGTGAAAGGTTTCGCCAAGATATCAGAACCATGGAAATTCGGTACCAAGGACGATGGGATCCATCCATGATGGGTGACTACTGTTGGTTTTTGAAGAGAGAAGATAGGACACCTCATAAACGGAAAAAATAAAGTTTAATTAGTGTTTTAAGTTATTATTTTTCTCGTTTGCTTTTCTCTTATATGTACGGTATATTTAATAGGCGAAAACTGTAAACGCCAATAAACAGGGTTAAGAATTTTCTGAAATCATTTTTTCTATAGATATTAAGTATCGTAACATTCGATATGGTTCTACAACGCTAACAAGAAAACCCTACGTGATACAACTTTGTTTTTGTCATTTTCGTATTTGGATAGGTCCATTCTATTAGATTATGCTATTCTGATTTGTGTTACAACAAAAAAATGTTTTTTGTCGACCAGTGACTCACATTTTTTACTGCAAGATTTTATGTCAGCCTGCGCTTGCTTGCTTCATCTTAAATGAACTCTTAACTTACTTACGATTTTCATAGGGAGTTCGGAAATTTGTTCATATTTTCCCATATTTTTTGCAGTCTGGCTGGCTTATACTCGAAGATGGTTTTTGCTTCACATGTGTACCCTGGTATACAAGATTGAAAAATGGAAGGAGCTATTCTGTCTTTTCGAAAAATTAAAAATAGGTCCGAAGTCCATGGAATGGTACTGACAAACTATCTCTATAATATCCCAAAGAGGAAATGCTAAATCTTGCCACTATACCTGTGTAATTATTATGTCAATGTTATATATTTAATGTAAATAAGGTGTGGTTATTATTATTATTATATCAATATGTATGATATATGATCTTTCTTTTTTGAAAAATGTAAATGTATTTTCTAGGATACTTTCTGCAACAAATCACCCCGTACAAAGTATATCTGCAATGATATGCCTACATGACAGTTATATCTGCTATAACTGTTTTTCATTTTTTAAGTCTCGCATTATTTAGTTTATTTTCACATTGATTCCGTTATAAACTCAGATGTTCAGAGCAAAAACATGACAAGTTACGTAAGATTAATTGGAATTATATATGTGATTACTAATTCCCCTTTCAGCTAATAATTTTGCTTTATGTAATATTAATGTGATTATTGATGACTTATTTGTCACGTAAAATTGCCTACTTTCTAATATCTATCGGACTTTAGATAAGATTAGATATCATCTGTATGTTAATTAATGAATTAAAACTTAAATGCAAAGTTCTAGTTTGCATAATTATAGAAAAACTACAAACTCACAAAAGTGTAGAATTTTTGATACACTATAATTTTATAATGGACTGTATTGAATCAAATGGATTTTTTCTCAGGTACCTGGAATTTTCGCAACAACGAATTCTTTATTATCGAGAAAAATAGATGTGTTAGAATGTAGTTATTAATAGTAAGGATTTCCCCTTATTATTGAACTGAAACCATTAATGGCACAGTTTTGAGAAACAAATATTTATTATCAGGAGAAAATGGTGGAAATTGATTGGTAGTTTTAGATTTACCACTAGAAGGTGTAATCGTAAACACAAAATGCGTTTTTTCTTTGGAAAAAATTATATCTTCACTTATAAGTTCCTTGTTAACCCATATAATTAAATAAGGGGACAGTAAACATTAAGTTAAAGAAACAAATACCTTTAGATATGGTACACACTCAACATGGCTCTCGATTTTTGTCTTAGTCTATAACAAAAATACTGAAATAATACACTCATAACTTATCACTTGCAATATTATTATGTTTAAGGAAATATAATAATATATCTAAAAATGATTTTTGCGCTTGTGAGAATTTTCTTATTAAATTGAGAATCCATAACATGCATTTGTCTTGGAAAGAGAACATAAAATACATCAGGTTATATTCTTGTTATAAACTCTCGACTAGACGAGAGTTTATTGTCGCTACTATCTTAAAATGTCCCTACTGGCCGTGGCCGTGTCATGACGTACTTTTTTACATTTCGGTTGCTATATCTCAGAAACGCTTTCAGATAAACTTTTGAAGTTTGGAACGTTTTTAGAGCACACTCGAAAAACGGCACTAAATGGATCTTCCTATCGTTTTTGGTTTTTCGTCTATTAATGAAAATAAAACGTTTTCTTTTTTTAGTTTTCTAGGAAACGTCCCTTTTTACAGTCTCATAAATCCTACTGAAATTGGGGGCGATCGAAATTTGAGAAGTATTTTTTTTTAAATTTTTTAATCTCGTTTTTTTTTTCAAAAACAATGGTCCATTGAACGCCCTCTGGTAACCAAAGGGTACAGGATTCCGACAAAAACAAAAAATATTCTGAAAGAGCATATATAAGACCAGAGATTCCTGTAGAACGTTTTTTTTTCAAAAAAAGTGAGAGCAAGTTGCATTTATGCATTTTTTTTCTGATTTTTTTGCTGTCACTCGCTAAAAATTAGTTTTATTGAGAATTACCGTAAGGCAGAAGGTACAAAAATGTGTTTCAAGTTTGCAGCTAAATACTTTAGAAGAAAAACTATCGGCATGTAAAGCATTCAAAGTTTTTTCCCGTTTGTTGATATTCGTCCGCCCTTGACCAACATTAAATTCTATTATAAATCAGCAAAATGTCCGGAAGTTCTGGAGTATTTTCTTTTCTAAAAGCACATCAATGCCTCAAGGTTCTGCCAAAATATCAACAGAATCGGATAACAAATAAAAAAGTTACATTTTTTTGAAAGTTGAGCTAACCACCAACGGTGCCCTTAGTATAAAGGCGAATATAGCCAAAGTTCTTACTTTTTTTCACACAAAAACAAAGCGGATTCAAAAACTCTAAAATATTTTCCACAACTTTCCAATTTACTATTTTCTTCCCCGAGGTACCAAAATATCATATAACCAAACTTGAAAACAATTTAGTGAAAATCGGAAAACTTAAAATGTCTAATTTTCATAGACAAAACCGGCACGCTGTCGGTCAAACGGCTTCAATGAGGGTCGAATTCCTCATCTAAAAATTTTGAAAAGGTTCATGAACCAACAATATATAAGCAAATTACTTTTATCGGCGCTTCTCTAAAAACATTTAGTTTCCTTAAATTTTTTTCTGATTTTTTTGCTGTCGTTCTCTAGGAATTGATTTTATAGAAAATTGCCATAAGGTAAATTTAATGAGGTGACAGAGGGTACAAAAGTGCGTTTTACAGTTACAGTTTACAGCTAAAAAACATTAAATTTTGTTTCCCGTTTGGTGGTGTTCGTCCACCACTGACCAATATAAATTTACTATAAATCAGGAAAACCCCCTGACGTTTCGGGGTATTTTTTTCTAAAAGAACATCGATGCCTCAAGGTACTGCCAGAAAACTGACCCTCTCGGATTAAAACTAAAGAAGTTATGCTTTTTTAAAATTGAACTTAATTCCAAAGAGTACCTTTACTTTAAAGCCGAATATAATCAGAGTTATTTACTTTTTTAATAAAAGAGCAAGGCAGATTCAGAAACTATTATAAACTAAAGACTATTTTCTACAACTTTCAAATTAACTATTTATTTCTACGATTCGCGACGTACCTAAATATTAAATTTAATTTAATTTTAGCGCCACAAAAATGATTTTTTTTGAATTTGGGAGAATAAAATTTGATTGTAGGGAGGTAGTCACAATTTGAGGTGCAATACTTTCCTCAATTTTGTAAAATATCTTTTAGAAAATTAGCTGTTTTCCTGATATATGCTGAAAGTCGATATTCGTTTGATACAAGTGCTATTCGATTACCTTTTTTGCATGAGTTAGAAGAGCGAAATGCTTATATGTAATTAGGTACAGGATAAATCGATTTTTCAGTGCCGGGATCTTTCAACACATTGGCAGGTTTTCAGCATACGGCCTCAAATTTCCTAAATTTTGTATGCTTTTATGATAGTATATGTTTAACCTAGGGAGTGTAATAGTAAATACGAATTTCATTATTATACTGTTCCGATAGGTTAGGTTAAAAGTGAGTGGCTCAAACCGACCCTCCACTGCAACTCTGTGGTCTATTGTGGCTCACACCTATGTTTACACTTCCCCGAGCAACTCTGATTCCTCAATGAGTCTTATTATTGCCTTTGGGGAGGTATTGTTCAAGTCCTCGGGCAGCAGGATATCTCTACCGAAAATAGAGAACCTGATCCTGGCAGCTGCCGGGCATTCACATAGCACATGTCTGGCTGTCTCGTCATCCTCCATACATAGGCGGCACTCGGATTCGTTTTCAAGCCCCATCCTGTGCATGTGATGTCTTAGACCACAATGGCCAGTGTATAGGCCTACTGCTGTTTTGAGCTTAATTCTGTTCATATTTAAAAGACTTTCTGTTATCCTCTTCTTCATAGGAAGGGGGATAAATGCCTTTGCATGGGACAGGCTTGGCAGTCCAAGCCAATAGAGATTAGCTTTTTCCTCAACCAGGTCCAAAATTGCGCGCTTGGCCGTTTCGTGGGATACTCCTAAAGCTGGTTCAGGTCCTGTTCCGTTAAGTACTAAAGCATATAATGTTATACAGGGGCACTAGGTATGGATAAGACTTCTTTTTAAAAATTCTATAGACCTCAATTTAGGAGATTTGAGCAATAAATAGGCAACATTTCTTTAATTTATTGCCGACTCGATATTCCCTGCGGGTTTTTATAGTATATATGTTAGACAGGTTGATAATTTTCAAGGTTCACTAAGGCGTAAGCCTTAGTATGTATAAACAGACGGGGCCTAATATTACTTAATACGGATTTTATTTATACTGGGCGGATAAGCAGTAATAAAGGGTAGCCCAAAATGGATGGGGCCGCCCCTGAAAACGGAAAACATTAAAAAAGGCGTTCACTATTTGAAGAGATTTGTGACATGTTGGCAGGTTTTCAGTATATAGTTATAGCATACAATTTTTTTTTAGAAATTCTGGTTTAAGATCTGTATTTTTTTACCTAGTGGAACATTTCGATATGAGACATCGCTTTAGGACGTTTGGGTAATAAAAAGCCGAAATTTTGTTTTCGCAGCCTTGAATTTTTCATTTTGTTTTTTTTTTAAACTCTTATAGGATCCAAAGTATCGATTTATGGTTTTCGGTAATAAAATATTTCATATAACTTTTAGAGGTGCAAATTATTGAAAAAATGTTCTTTTTCCTGTGACTTTTAAACTGCTTAAAATTATTAAAAACTGTTTTCACAGATTTTTTTTGGGTATTTAATAATGACTGATGTCAAAAAATCGTTGTTTTTTTTGTTGCGACTTCTCACAGCTCCATGTATCTTTTAATGGAGTAATTTAAATAATTTATATTAAAAAGTATTTTGACACCTGTCAAAAAAAAATTGTTTTGTCCCTGTAACTTGAACTGCTTAAAATTTTTGAATACGATTTTTAGAGTTTCATTTAACTTTTAGTGAAGTATATAACAAAAAAAATATTTTGAAAGCTGTCAGAAAAAAAATTCTTCCCCAAAACTTTTGAACTGCTTAAAATTTGTAAATACGTCTTCATAATTCCATGTAACTGCTTAAAATTTTTAAATACAGTTTTCATAGTTTCATGTAACTTTGGGCGGCGTACTTATGTCAAAAATATTTTTGACAGGTGTAAAAAAAAACTGTCTTTTTCCCGTAACTTCTAAACGATCTTCACAATTTAATGTAACTTTTAATGGCGGAATTTATTTGAAAAAAAAATTGTCATTTGTCAAAAAAAACTGTTTTTCCCCGTAACTTTTGAACTGCTTAATTTTTTAAATACGGTTTTTACAGTTCCATGTAACTTTTAGTAGCTTAAATTATGTGAAAAAAATATTTTCTTATCTGTTTTTCCGTTCTAAACTACATAACATTTTTAAATACGGGTGTCTTAGTTTCATTTAACTTACAGTGGCGTGAATAAGGATATCGGAGTGAAATTAAAATCTCTAAGGGCATATCTAAACCCTTGCTGTTAGGGGAGGCGGAGCACAAAAACAGAAAAATTCATACTTTTTGTATAACAGTAATTTTGGTATAGATGCCGGTTGCCAGCTTGCCAAGTCAACCTAAGTTTAGCCATCTACTTAATAAACTGACCCGCTCGTAGTAACATCCTTGAAAATCTCAATTCTGCTGCTGCACACAAATCACATGATATCTGCGGTTTGACAGATCAATAGACCTCATTAGTCTAGAAAAGAGCCAAAAGATCAGCCAACTCCAAGATTTGCATCGAATTTTCAAGGTCTTATTTTTTAATACTGGGCAGATTATCGAGAATATAGATTTTCAAGGGCGTCACTAAGAATGGGGGCAGGAGGGGTTGTGTGATTGAGTTGGCAAATTACAAGAACTAATTAACACTAAGCACAGAAACCTGCAGAAGCGGTATGTACACCGAAGTTAATCTAATACAAAAAACATGTCTTTTTTCAGTTAGTTTTTTCTTTTGTGATTGAATTCCGATAAGAGGTTCAGAAGATATTGTGGTTTAAATCTTTCGTAAGTCAACAGCTCTCCCCAACCTTACTGGCGAACTCATCCGCTTTCTCGTTGCCTTCGACACCACTATGCCCAGGGACCCATTTTAATCTCACCACGTTGCTAGCTCACTTAATACATCTCTGCATTCCTAGACTAGAGCTAAACTCATCCTGGGCTTGGCGAGGGCTTTAAGAGCCGCCTGACTGTCTGACAGAATGCGCATTTTATTTTCCATTCCCCGCCTGACTTCTTCCTTTGTAGCAACCTTGTTTGAATTTCTATTTCAAAAGGCCTAGTGAGCCTAGGACGAATTTCTGGAAGAATCGCCTTCGTGGATAGGGTGGGGATCTGGCGCATTATGAAAGCGATTTTCGTGTGACCCGTTCCCGTTGGATTTTTATACCAAGTGTCGCAGTCGTCCATCGTTTTGCACGAGGCCATGCCTTCCTTTTTGATCCATATCATAAGCTCTGGGAAGCCCAATAGAACATTAAGTGCGACGCCTGGTGTAGTCCTCATTGCTCTAGCAATCCCTAAGCAGGCCAGTCTTTGAAATCCGGTCAGTTTTTGGATTTATGTAACCTTTTCGACCGCCGGCCTCCAGACCACGGATCCGTAAGTGATTCTCGGCCGGATGATCGCAGTATAGAGCCAGTGGAGGACCTGTGGGGGATAAACCCCACTTCCGACCTACCACGCGGGGTAGTTGTCATACTAGTGCCATGGGTTTAGAGGTCTCTGGTACAAGGTTGGTAATCTAAATCGTACTAAATCCCTTCTCCTGGTAAAGACTATGAGCTCTGACTTATCTGAATAATATGGTGTACATAGTTGCGGTTTGCTATCAATCTGTTTAAGATCATTCCATAAAAATCAAGTCTTTTCTTTAGATCATCCGTTAATCAAGTACAATTTGAAATTTATAGCTATAAAATGTGTTCGTTCTTAAAATAGTTTTAATGGACGATGTTGAAATGTCATATGTTTCAGTCGCATGCTTGGAAAGTTGTTAAGAGGTTTGTAACCATTTCAACTATGGCCTAGATTTGCACATTCTCCGGTAATTTTGGCCTACCAGATCTTGGAGCGTCCTTACCTGACCCTAGCATTTTAAAAGTGGAGAGAAGTTTTGGAACTACCTGCGACAGCAGCATTGTAATTGCTGTTAACTTCGCCTAATATTAAAACTCCTTCAACTTGCATTCTATTTCTTTTACAGCTAAGTATAACGACGTTTGACAATGAAATGTCGCTACGTCAAATCAATGAAACAGTCATAATAAACCGGCCAAGAATCGACTTCATGCATTGTTTTTTGTTGAAAAAAATGCGAAAAAAATTAAAATTATATTATTATCTTTTTAATTCAAATTCTTTTATACGTTAGGTATTTTCTGATAAGACTCATACTTAAAAAAACAGTTAATTGTCATTACATCACTTATCAATAGTCATTTAGTTATATGTACATATACAAATTGTGTTATATTTTACTTTTCTTGATAAAAAGAATAATTTATTACGACAAAGTTCTGGGTAAAGCCAATTTATGGTTTTTTATATAATATTTCAAATTCTTTTTTTAGACAACTTTGATTCTGATGTATACGTTTGACTAAAATCTAATATGAATTTTGTTACATTTTATTTTGAACAAAATTGATTTGACGCTCGTACAAACTCTGTAATTGGAATGCAGCGGTGAACAAAGTAAAGATAAAAGAGAAAATTAAAAGCTACTTGAAGAGTTGGAAAACCTAATAGAAATGTGCTTTAACCTTAAGATTACGTGTTATTGCTGAGATTATAAAACTTAATACTTAGTGTAAAATAAATTAACCTTAATGATTTGGCGACCAGTGAAGATGCAATTTACTTCATTTTAAAATAATCATCACTTCAACAAGATATTAATTATTTCCTTATTACGAATATACTGGGTGTTCTCAAAGTTGTTCAGTTATATAAAAGTTGAGAAATAAAAAAGTTATAAACATTACAAATTTTAAAATTTTTATTCCAGACCTGACTTTTTGATATTCTCTATAACTGCGTTATTTGTTTTTTCTATTGCTGTACGGTTTATGTTAATGGCTTTTACATCAGTACAACACGAATGAAAATTTTACCAAAAAATGGACTAAATAATTTCCACAACAACTATGTCTGTTAGAAGAGCCCATTTTCGGTACAAATTTTCAGTAAATGTTTTGAGCTAGCGTAGTAAATGGCATGCTTATTGAGCCTTACTCTTTTCCAACTCGAGTGAGAGGTAAAAACAATCTGTCACAATTATTAGAAGATGTTCCTTTAAATGTAAGATAGGATATATAGTTTCTACATGATGGAGCTCCGCCATATTTTAGATGAAAAGTTCACGAGCATTTAGCAATGAGTTTCCTACTAGATGGACAGGACGCAATGGACACATTTTCTGGCCTGCACACTTTTCGGATCTAACGCCTTGCGATTTTTTCCTCTAGGGCTATTTAAAACGGTAGGTTTATCACTACATATAAGCAAATACTGTAGCAAAACTAAAACAGCGCATCGAAAACGCTTGTGATGTTATTCGTGGGCACCGCACAAATGGTGACAATTTTGAACATTTCTTCCTACAACGGGATGTATTTTATTGGTGACCATGAATATATATTATTTAAACTCTTATTCTGCAACTTTTATATAACTGATTTTTGGTAAATTAACTTTCCTTTACAAGTTCTACAACTATGTCAAAAACTGTCTTTTCGCGAAAATAAAACAATCTGACCAATATATATATATATATATATATATATATATATATATATATATATATATATATATATATATATATATATATATATATATATATATATATATATATATAATAAATCTATTGTCAAATATAATCACTAAACAATACAATACTGAAAGTTTTATCATATCTTTTGTAAATATATATATATATATATATATATATATATATATATATATATATATATATATATATATATCCTGTTCTATTCTTTCTTTCTGGCTTGATATTTATAGTGTTAGGAGGAAGTCAGTATATTATTGCTCTGGTCGGCACAAGGCCAGATTTAAAACTTTCTTTTTTATTCTTTATTTTATCGTAACTGCATTTCTTAAAGTCTTTAAGAAGTCATTGTGCCAATTATAGCAAGCCATAGTAAACAGGAAATGCAAGGCTTATACGAGAGAAATGTTTTACCACCAATATTTTACTGTTAGCTAGATGTAGTTCGAGCATCAGAAAGAATTCGATTATCTATATAGGGCGTATTTTAAATTGTTAATTTTATTTGCTTTTCATTTTATAGCATATAAACTTTTCATGGTAATGAACTAAGTATATAAGAACCCAACAATTCACTACCTCTCGGATACAAAGGGACTAAGCAAAAATAATGCTAGTTTGCAGTATAAAATGTTCTCCTAAAGTGCTCTACTCGGTCTAAAACTAGGATCTGGAAATTAATTTTTCAAGATAATTTTAGTAGCCTAAATGTAATTTAATTACATTTACGTGGGAATAGGAACAAGCTGGGTGCGAAGTTTTTCATCACTTAATTGATTAATTTTGAAAATAAAAACACCATACAAGAGCTACCAGTATGAAAGCCGAGAATAATGCATTCCGAGTGGTTCTGGTAATTTACCATCCGGTTCCTTAAGACGGTCTTCCCAGACATATTGACGACCCCGCAACGTCAGCGTGCATTGGTCCGATGACCTGACTAAATCATTTTTTAGTCTGTAGTAACGAGTGGCGGTGTGTACCGTATACAAAGGGCAGGTACGTAATCAACGCTAATTCTTCATTCATGGGAAACAATTGCAAGTCCCAATCCCAAGCATGAAACTGATTTAGCTGGTGAACCGGACACTCGGCTAGGGGAGGCACGATGAGTCCTTGCAACATTCCATCACAGACCTGTTATTGTCCAATATTGTGCAGCTAGTAGTCGCCTGTCCCTTTAAGAAGAAATGTTTGTACTCCGACAGTAAAAACCACACACCATAAGAAGCGAAAACTCCACTTAGTTAGTAGGTTAAAGTCTGGCTTATTTTCGGAATTAACCCGACAAATCTCTTCGGTGAACCATCACCCACCAAAGAAAGGGCTCTGAATCTGTCAATCCTCCGGTCAGTCCGGGCCTGGTGACGTTTGCCGTATGGAATCAAATTAAGCTAAATTTTTAGCTTTACAGCCATACTTCCCTGAAACTCAAAAGCTAATAAGGAAGGTAGCAAACATTGTAGATCCAAATACAGAAATGGATGCCATTGTTGCTATTGGAGAAGAGTTTTTATGGAACAGGGACATCAGTGAAATCATTAAATTAATTTTCAAATTAGTAACAGTACATCATGGCAGACTCTTACGGATATATCTATTAGGCAATAAATTGTCACAGAGAACATCTTGGAGTTGGAAAAAGCAATTAGGAGTTTTTCAGGCTATAACCACAGATAAACAAATTACTCCTGAATTCATCTTTAGGATGAAATATTGTAACTTGTAGAAAGATAATAATATGTAGCGGGAAAAAGCAGGTTTGAATTGTTCCAATTTGTATGGGTAGTGCTAAAAAAACTCATGCTATTTTATGTCTGTGATGATGAAAATAATTTATTGGAGGAAGAAATCTAATCTTCATGATATAACCAACGTTTTTTATGTTTTAAATGTAGTGAATTAATATGATTTTGAAATTTATCTAGTAGCTGTAAAATTGTTTTTTTTTTTTATTTCACGGACATAGACATTTGAAATCTTTATCTATTTTTATCACTTCAACTTACGTTTTAAGGGCACATAAACGTATAATTTTAAAAACTATTAGTAAGACTTTTTACTGGGACATTCGGTCATAAATTAAAAGAAACATATATTTTTCTTAACTTCCGGCTGCAATCTTCACAGGAGGACTAGAGCCAAAAACTTTTGTTTAGGAATGTTTTTTGTTAAAAGAATTTGAAACCTGATATTATGCAAGTTTATTGAAAACAATGTTACTTTTAAAGGTGAAGAAATCTTATTTCACATTAAACTCTTACTCCACGTCACTGGATTAAACAAATTATACCTGGTTGTTTATTAAATTGTAGTTAATTTTATAGGGCTTATTTTAGATATCTTCACTTTTTTCCGTTTTTGTTCCGCCGTATTCTCTCCACTTACACTTATTTTTTAGCTTTAAATACTGATTTGTTTAAGTATTGTATTGGGCCGTCATTTTCTTCCACCATATTGGATTCTCATTTTTCCCGAGTAAATGGATAATTTTGATATTTTAAAGGTAGTCTGGATATGTTTGGCAACAATCATCTACGTTCGAAAACATTCTATATGACATTTATATTACACACGATTTTCTTATAATATTTAATATCATTTCGATAAGAAGTTTTTTTATATTGATTTTTTAGATATTTTATTAGCTCCCCCTCTCCATTTTGTTTCGCGTAATTGGATTCCTCACAACAAAGTAATATGTTATTACCTGAAAAGATGTTTTGTCTGCATCTAGAAACCCTAAAACATGAGGGTCTGTAAAAACCTGGGAGGGAGATTTTTCACTATTACAATACTCCCATCGTGCGAGGAATTAGTTTTTTACTTCTTAATTATCTTAACTGAGAGCCGTGGTATCTTAATTAAATAGGATTAGGTATAGGAAATAATAAATTAAATGTGCTTATATTTTCCGGTAGAAACCAAAAATTCCATTTAAAAAATAAAACTTTGTGCAGATACTCTTTGTTATGACACCCTGTGTATATTAAAATATGTTACGAAAAGATATAATTTTAACCCTACAACTTTTCTACATAACATTTTTTTCTACAACGTAAAGCAAAAAGTTAAGAAGATATTACTTCTTGAATCATCCACTACTTTTTCCATATTTCAATGACTTTTCGGGAGTTCAATAACTTATCAAGTATTTTAATTACATAAAGTAATTGAATTGCTTTTAGGAGCTTCAGTTACATTTTGTGTAAATGAATTACTTTTCGGGGCTGCAATTACTTTCCAAGTATTTCAATTACAAAAACTAATTTAATTTTTGAAATATAAAGTAATTGGTACTTGGCAAGTACTTCTTATCGGCAGGTAATTGGTAATTGAATTACTTTAAGTCTGTAACTGTGATAGCTCTGGTTAGGCGTGTGAAAGTTATATCGGACCAAATCCAGAGCAAACGCTTTATAATATAGAAATTGTTCTGTAACTTTAACAAAACAAATTCATTCGCAATATCGCGCTTCAATACGCAACACTACAGCCAACATTAACTATAATCCTAACCTGACAAGACATCTCACCACTATTATGTATCTGATCGAGAGTTTACCCAATTAGATGTACGGGTTTCAATAAAGTTAAATTAAAGTTCCAGATAATTCACAATTCAACATGAAGTCATATTTAGCAAAAATTAGAAATAGCCGTTTTTTTTTAAATTGTCAGAATATTACTATATAGGTATGTTACTTTATAATGTGTCTAAAATTTTTAATGCAATGAAAAATAATAATATAATCATTGAGATTTCATTAAACAATTAATGTTGATGGCCTTCTGATATGCATTGTTTATTTTTAATAATGTTTCGAAAAACCATAACAATTGTTCATATTTAATAATATAAGAACACCTGGCTAGCACTACCTTTATATATTTCTTATTTGTTAACGGCAAGGATTTTATATAACTAAGCAAGAATCTAATACGGAATGGCAAGGCTGTCCTCAATCTGATAAATATATATCACGTTTAGTAACGAATCTTTAATTCTGTAGAGCTAAATTGACATGAATTATGAATAATAATTATCCAAGCATAAATTAATTTCGATGAGCCCCTGTTAGATAATCTATGATTGTCTTCTTGTTTGCATTATTTATAAGAGATAAGAGTATATATTTGACAGTAGGCTTTTCATTAGCAACACGTAATTATTCATATTTAAATAAAATCCGCTTCGCACATTGTCGCTAAAGTATTTAAAATATCACATAATTGCGTAAGAAACAGGACGTACAAGTATATGCCAGACTATAGCCACTTACAATAACTATATTTATCTGTCTGTATATAATAAAATTAATTAAATCTGGGGTGGATCCAGAGATTTGTGTAAATAATGTTGTATTTGTGTTTACTTTTAATGTTTGAGTGAGTATACATAGTTGCATCCAAAAAGTCAAGGTTCGACTTAGCTTTATGGGGATTAGGCTTCACTAAGTGCTGCCTATAAAGCACGTAGATAGGACAGACATTCGGATGTGGTGCATTTTACTGAGAGTGGACAACCATAGATTTGACAATAAGTTTCTTTAGTGTGTCCTACCGCTAGTATCCATTAGATCATACCACTCTATTCCAGTATGGCTCGGTATCCACAGGAAACCTATTGACATTAAGTCAGTGATTTTCGTGATTATTGGGTAGGAGGCCCGACCAAGTGCTCTGAATGTTCTTGGAAGAAAAGAAAATAGCAGTTAGTTTATCTAAATAAATTGGACAAAGGGAGTTTAGTTAAATATACTTTACAGTATAATTCCTTGTAAAATAGGAATTAGTTTATGTAAATAAACTGAACAAAGGGAGTTTAGTTTAATAGTCCAGTTCACTGTTTAAGGCGGGTCTGCATCCGGAATCCCCCATGGCCCCAAATAGGTGGTTATAGGTGTTACACCTAGACCGGGCTATCGTTTTGGACTGGAATATGAATTTGGAATATTTGCTTTTAATTGTGTCTCATAATATGTCCCAAACATTCGAGACCCTATCTAATACGACATTTTATTAAAGAAATATATCGTATTTCCCAATAAACACCTTGCGAAAAGTAAAATAGTACTTTTTATTTAACGCCATAAATCGAAAGTATATTGATTTGTAGAAAAAATAAAATTTCTTGCAATGATTAGTTTAAATATATATTAGAAAAAGACGAGTGACGTCCCATAAGAGTCCAGCGAGCATACGAGTCTGACGAGACAGTTCTTAGGTTATGTAATATATCTTCACCGCGTGTGAAAGTCTAGAACTGGCTTTAATAAGTCCAGCTTCAACTGGGCATATTTTATACAAATAATCATTTTTTTTAAATTCAAATAATTTGCGGCAATAATCACTAGTTGATCTGCAAGAAACAACAAACCCCAATACTCTATTCAGCCATCATGTGCCATCATGGTGCTATTGTCAACTATTTAAACCCGCGTTGTGGTCGCCACTCGCACCAAATGAAGAGAAGCGGATTTTTCTTAACCCCATCAAGCCAATTTCATTAGGTAACCACATTTTCAGTGTGCTTATTGCAATTATACAGTTAGATACTCTGAAGTATTTCAGACTTCGGTCCGCCACCTTGTTTAGATTTCTGCTACTATACTAGAATTATTATATTAATTAATGTAAAGTATAGATATTGACAGTAGCTGACATCGGTTATCCAAAGCAACAAATAAGAAGAGGATTTGAACTTCAAAGTACAAGAACTTTCGATGTCTGGAATAATAACTTTATTTTTGTTATTAGAGCATATCACGATACTGATTAAAATCACCCATTACGATAGTGATATTATAGCGATCCTCGCGTTTAAAATAAATCTGAATCATTTCGTACTATACGCAGTAATAATACTGACAAGACATTATATAGATGAATTGACATCTCACCAAATAATATCTATTTAGTTGAAAATAACCCTAGCTGAATATTAGGCCATCGTCCCAGAGGCGATAAAAATAGAAGTTTTTCTCAGAACGAGATTAAAAGAGGCTTTTTAATTTGCAGGCCCAAAATGTGTATTTTTACTGCCTAAGACAGTAAAAACTTTCGTTGCGATGCAACTTTTAGGTAATAATGTAAATCCACAATGTAATCAAAATTGATACACTGGTTTAAGATTTAGACCAGATCTAATTAACACGACAACTAAAACTATTAGTTCACCAGTTATGATGTGCCCAAGTCACTGTCGTTTAAGGAGTTTCACAAAACCAACACCCGTATTCACTGAAGTGGTTTAAATTTAGACCAGGTCTAACTTGACAGTTATAGTTTTAAGATGACTTTTTTTACAATTGAACAAATAATTTTTCTAAATGTGACATTTACAAAATGACAGTGACATAAGCGAAAGATAACTGGCGAACTAAGAGTTTTAAGTACCATGGCAACTAGACCTGGTCTAACTCTTAAACCTTTTTAATGAATACGGGTGTTAATGACTTAATAAATATAACTTCCATTCTCAGTTTCTGATTAGCTAATGACTCTGTTAAATGTTTTATAGAACCGGGTACTATTTGTTCCAGTGGTGCTTGTGCCATTTTTAACGGACTTCAAAAAGGCAGGAGGTTCTCAATTTCATCTGTATGTATTTTTGTTATATTTGTTGGCGCATATTGTCTAAACGGCTTGGCCGATTTAGATGAGTCAAACGCCAAATTGAAGAGTTTTTTTTTTGTAATAATAGTATTAAAAAAACACAGGTAGATGGGCGATAAAGACAGCGAGTTTTATAATTAAATTTACATTTTTTTTTAAATACCCTTTTCAAAATAAAGCATTGAGGTGTGTAATAGACAACCTCATTTGCTAAAAGGTGCTTCTTGTTATGTAATTTTATGTATATAGGGTGTCCATGAAAATGTGCGACCTCAAAATCTAGTATTTTAGTTGACATTTTCGAAAAATGACCATTCGGTATGAATAGAATGTTATTAACCGACTACCCTCATTATAATGTTATTATGTATGTATACAGGTGGTGGTAAAGAGAAACTGTGACAGTAATATATATAAAACAATACTATACAAAAATTAACTTAGTAAACAGCTCTGATATTAATATTTTATTTATTTTTCTAAGGTATTTATTATAAAATCTAGTTTTAATAGTATCGTTTACTTTTCTATTCGTCACTTCTTGTATTATGTTATATACAATTAGACATACATATACTACAAAGTATAATATTCTTAATAATGTTAAAAAATCACAAATATTTTTTTTAATAGCGATCGACTTCAAAAAAAATCGCTAAAAAGTAAAAAATTATATTTTTAAATATAGACATTTTGGAGTCGGTGACCAAATAATGACTAATCTATAATAACATATATTCAAAAAATATACATATACGTATTGCCTATACTCACTAATAATCTTAAACTTACTAACCTAATACAGATTTTAATGTTATTCAGAGAGGATCACGCCACTATTTTGAAGTCGAACTTGGTCGCTGTTGAGGTTGGAATTATTTCATAGTTTACATTTAGTTTACCCAGATGTATCTTCTATAACACGGCCGTCAATAAAATAGGAGATATTGCTCAAGATGTTTTAAAAATTGAATAATTAGGTGTTATTATTCGATCTGCCATAGTTGAGTATGTCGAAAAAACCCTACTAATGTAGTATATAATATGAAAAAATACTGATATATCTAAGCTGTTACAGATCAAAAAACTATTAATATTATTATTGTTTTCTCTACCTTGTTGTCTCACAGTTTTCCTGTGGTTGTATTCTATACTGACGGGATTAAACCAAGTCAGTACAAAAAAAAATAAAAGAAAAAGAAACGACTATTAAGTCCTAATTGAGCCAAATGCGGTGTAAAGGTTGTTGGGGTGAGGCCTATTACTGATACAACGAGAGGAACAATGATTATTCTTTCCTGTTTTCACAGCCTTTTTATTTCCATTGCCAAGTCGGTATATTTGGCGATCTTCTCACTGTATTTCGCTTGAATGTTCTCGTCGTTGGAAACAGCCATGTCAAATAAAAGTGATTTTTGCTTTTTTAGATTGAAAGGTGATATCGGGTCTGTTTGCGGGGATTGTTTTATCTGTGTGGATGTCAATGTCCCAGTAGAGCTTGTAGTCCTCGTTTTTAAGTATGAATGATAGTGTATAATGGTAGTAAGGGTCTGTGTTCTCTATTAGTTTGTATGTTGTGGCTAATGCTTGATGAACGACCTTTGCTGCTGAGTTGTGTCTTATATATATTCAGTTCCGGCCATTATTCTAAATCGACTCGTTATGTATCTCTCTGCTGGTGACATCTTCTGCACTTGTCGTCTTCAATGATTGTGTCCTTGATTATGTGCTTTTGATAGTTTCTGGTAGGTATGACTTTGTCCTGGATGGAAAGCAGGAAGCCTTCTGTTTTGGGGAACAGCTGCCCTTCTTGTAACCACGTATATAAAAGCTTTTTATGTATGCGGTTTTGCTTTATTTTTTTATTATATAATTTTATGTCATCCATGTACAAAAGATGGTTTATTTTGAGTAAGTTATTTTTTTGGTGTTTAATGTGGAATCCGAAGTTTGTGTTATTCTGAATTGTGAATCTTCCTGGAATATACCTCGTCTGATGTAGATCTCTTCTGGTTCGATGTGTTCTTTTTGTGTTCTCAGGTTGATTTTAGTTTTCCACGTACTCATGACTTGCGCAAGAAATTGCCTGAGGTTTTTATGGACTTTGTATAATTCTAACACTCTGGTTAGTTAACTGTGCGGTATCGAACCAAGGCTTTTTTATAATCTATGTAACCAGTGTGAAGGTTTGTATGATTTTTCCTGGTTTATTCCATGATGACGCTGTCTATAATCTGTTTTTCCTGCACCCTTTTCGCTCCTCCGTTAGAATGTTTTTGTGTGCTAGATGTTGTTCTATACTCCTGGTAATTGTGGCTTATATAGGGTTGGAAGGCACGTAATAGATCGGTAATTTGACGGGTTCTTAGTGTCTGAGTTTTTGGGTTTAAAGTATGTTATTCCTTGGGTGAGAAAACTGGGGAGTGTGCTAGGTTTTAAAATAATTTCATTAATTTGGTAAGTGAGAGCTTCATGTGTAGAGGTAAACTATTGTATCAGAAGTTATGAATGTTATCTATTCCAGGACATCTCCAGTTATACGTGTATTTTATTGTTTCTGCAACTTCTTGTGTTGTCATTGCAAAGTCCTCTTGTTCCTCCAAGTACTTGTGCCTGTTTTCTTCCCTTTATATCCATGAAGCGTTATTATTGTGTAGTTTTGGTTCTGACCAAATGCTTTTCCAGTCTTCTGTGATTTCTTATTTGGTCGGTGGTTCTAATATTCGTGCCTCCTCATTGCTCATGATTTTTTGGTAGAACTGTTTTTTGCTAACCAAACACTTGAGCCCATTACAATAGCGGATATATCACGACTACCTGCAACAACCAAGGCAGGTAAACCAAGAAAGAGGTTAAAATGGACAGACGAAATGAATCGAACGGTGATGCATTCCTAGTTTTTGTCTTCTTCGAATCAGGTTGTTCGCGACCTTTCTTTTATTTGACTCTTTGTATCTTCGGAGTCTTGGGGCATACACGGATAATTTTTGCTTCAGAGTGTTAAGGATTTCTGTAAGCGTGTGACCGGGAGATGTAGATTTGATTTTCTCTACAGTTTGTATGATACGTTTTGACTTGTTGCCGTTCACGAATTAGGTAAGATGTCCCAATTCTATTCTATTTTTGTAAATTTGGGTTTCGATCCTTATCTGCCTTTGAATTTTGGTTTTATGCTGTTGGTGTTCCTGTGTCGTGGCGGGCGTTTCTGATTGTTTTGTGTTATCATGGTTATAGCTGCTGCGTAGATCACTGTATGACTGTCCTCAATTGTGATAGCATTTGATATGTTCTCGGGTATTATGTGTTCGTTAGGATTTTTTGTGTGTACCGTTTGAAGATTACACGAGAAATAGGAACTCTTGTTGTAGGATCGGTGCCTGACCATTTGTTTAGATGTAACTCCATTTCTACTTTGATTGCTTGTGTGAGAGATGTTCCGAGGTGTAGCTGTGTGTGTGGATATTGTGCTATGAAAAATGTATACAGTTTATGTCCGTATCCTAATAAAATTGTCTCAAGTTTGGTAGCGGTGTAGTAGGAATGCATCACCGTTCGATTCATTTCGTCTGTCCATTTTAACCTCTTTCTTGGTTTACCTGCCTTGGTTGTTGCAGGTAGTCGTGATATATCCGCTATTGTAATGGGCTCAAGTTGTTGTGTTTGGTTAGCAAATGACTCAGTCTAGCCAGCAAAATACTTTTGGTGGGTCTAGTTTCTTTTGCTTGGTGATTTAATTTGATCGTTTCGGTCGGGCTGTCCTTTCCCGCAGCGCCCTCGACCATTACGCTCTTCACCCGATGCTTCTTTTAATATTGCTTTGTTTAGGTTTATGTTTTGTGGTGTTAGAAGCTCTTGTTTGCCTATTATCGTTGGTCTCTCTTTAATGCACATGTTTTGTTCTTGTTGTTCTCGGTTTTGAGAAAATATGGAAGATGTGCTTCTGGGCTTCCGAGAGAGCAAATATCTCTAGGCTCGATCCGTATGTAGTGGTTTTGTTCACAAACTTATAATAGTTGTTAAAATACTTCATGTCATCGTCGTGAAATAACAAAAATATCTGAAGTTTCGACCAGTTTTGTTGTGGGTACTTCAATGCGTTTTCTCGAAGTTTGGAATGATTGTTATGATGGCCATATATGTGCAAGCTGACTGATCGGAACAGACAACTTCCGTCTCAAACAATGTCGGCTCTGTTGAAATTCTCGGGAGTAGGTTCGGATTCGGCTGTAACAGTTTTTTCAGCAAAGGTCCGCCTGTTCAGCCTTTCGCCGTAACTTTCGTCGAGACTTGTTGTCTTACAGTATTCCTGTGGTTGTATTTTATACTGACGGGATTATATCAAGTCAGTACAAAAAATAAAAATTAAAAAAAAGAAAAGGAAAAAAAACAATTATTGTGTATTAAGAAATGATCTAACGATGCTACATACATTGCATACATTTTCAAAATGACCGATTTTTGGATGTTTCTGTAAATTTCTGTATTAAGTCCTAATTGAGCCAAATGCGGTGTAAACGTTGTTGGGGTGAGACCTGTTACTGATATGACGAGAGGAACAATGATGACTCTTTCCTGTTTCCACAGCCTTTTTACTTCCATTACCAAGTCGATGTATTTGGCGATCTTCTCACTGTATTTCGGTTGGATGTTCTCGTCGTTGGGGACAGCCGTGTGAATTAAATAAGTGATTTTCTCTTTTTTGGATTGAAAGGTGATATCGGGTCTGTTTGCGGGGATTGTTTTATCTGAGTGGATGTCTATGTCCCAGTAGAGCTTGAAGTCTTAGAAGTATGGATGTTGGTGTATAATGGTAGTAAGGATCTGTGTTCTCCGTTAGTTTGTATGTTGTGGCTAATGCTTGATGAACGACTTTCGCTGCTGAGTTGTGTCTCGCGGTGTATTCAGTTCCGGCCATTATTCTACATCCACTCGTTAGGTGATCGATCGTTTCTCTCTGCTGGTGACATCTCGTACACCTCTTGTCTTCAATGGTTGTGTCCTTAATGATGTACTTTCGGTTGTTTCTGGTTGCTATGACTTTGTTCTGAATGGCAAGCAGGAAGCCTTCTGTTTCGGGGAACAGCTGCCCTTCTTGTAACCACGTATATGAAAGCTTTTTATGTATATGGTCTTGCTTTATGTGGTATCTGTGTCTTCCGTGAAGTGTTTTCTGAGACCAGGTGTTCATCTTTTCTAGTCGGGATTGGATGTAACTGTGTGCGTCTGGTGCGTGGCTCGTTTGAGACAGGTCGAGCGGTGTATAATTCTTGTCTGCCTTCACTATTGCCTAGTAGAGGTTAGTTTGTTTGTTGTGGAAGAATTTTCTGAGTTCCTAAATTTGTTTTTTATTTAGCGATTGTATTTCATAATTCCCCTCCCTCCTTCTTTTCTCTCGATGGTGAGTCTTTCCTTGCATGCGTTGGGATGTAACGTCCTGTGTTTAGTGAATTCAGAGCGTATGAGAATGTGAATGTTTTCTATGTCTGTGTATGACCATTTAAGGATACCAAACGAATACGTAAAGATAGGTATGGCGAAGGTATTAATAGCTTTCGTTAGATTTCTGGAATTCAGTTTTGTTTTTGGTAGCTTTGTGAGTCTGGTTTTAAATTCCGTCTTGAGCTCTGTTTTGATATGAGTGTGGTTAATTTTGAAGCTTTGATGGAAACCTACGTATCTGTATGTTTCTTCTTTGAGCATGTTCTCTATAGTTTCATTGTTGATTGTTTCCCTTGTAGGGTGTAGTAGCTTGCATTTACTTATACCAAATTCCATGTTGATGTTCAGGGTAAACGTCTCTGTGATTTTAAGGAATTCCTTTAGCTGTGCCTTTGTGCTTGCATATAATTTTATGTCATCCATATACAAGAGATGGTTTATTTTGTGTAGGTTATTTTTTTGGTGTTTAATTTGGAATCCGAAGTTTGTGTTATTTAGTGTGTTTGAGAGTGGATTGAGACAAAGGCAGAACAACAAAGCGCTGAGTGAATCTCCCTGGAATATACCGCGTCTGATGTAGATCTCTTCTGTTTCGATGTGCTCTTTTTGTGTTCTCAGGTTGATTTTAGTTTTCCACGTACTCTTGATTTGCGTAAGAAATTGCCTGATGTTTTTATTGACTTTATATAATTCTAGCACTCTGGTTAGCCAATTGTGGGGTATCGAATTAAAGGCTTTTTTATAATCTATGTAACCAGTATGAAGGTTTCTATAATTTTTCCTGGTTTGTTCTATGATGACGCTGTCATAATTAGCTGCTCCTTGCATCCTCAGCTGTTTTTCCTGCACCCTTTTTGCTCTTCCGTTAGAATGTTTTTGTGTGCTAGATGTTGTTCTATTCTTCTGGTAATTGTGGCTGTGATGATCTTATATAGGGTTGGAAGGCACGTAATAGGTCGGTTATTTGACGGGTCCTTACTGTATGAATTTTTGGGTTTAACGTATATTATTCCTGGGGTGAGAAAACTGGGGAGTGTGCTAGGTTTTAAAATAATTTCATTAATTTGGCGAGTGAGAGCTTCATGTGTGGAGGTAAACTGTTGTACCAGAAGTTATAAATGTTATCTATTCCAGGATATCTCCAGTTATGCGTGTATTTGATTGTTTCTGCAACTTCTTGTGTTGTCATTGCAAAGTCCTCTTGTTCCTCCAAGTACTTGTGCCTGTTTTCTTCCGTTTATATCCATGAAGCGTTATTATTGTGTAGTTTTGGTTCTGACCAAATGCTTTTCCAGTTTTTCGCTTCTTCGAAACAGGTTATTAGCGTCCTTTCTTTCATTTGATTCTTTGTATCTTCGGAGTCTTGCGGCATACACGGATAATTTTTGCTTCAGAGTGTCAATGATTTCTGTAAGCGTGTGATCAGGAGATGCAGATTTGAGTTTCTCTACGCTTTGTGTGATACGTTTTGACTTGTTTCCGTCCATGGATTGGGTAAGATGTCCCAATTCTTTTCTAATTTTGTTTTCGATCTTTATCTGCCATTTGGATTTTGGTTTTATTTTGTTGGTGCTTCTGTGTCGTGGCGGAAGTTTCTGATTGTTCTGTGTTATCGTGGTTATAGCTGCTACGTAGATCACTGTATAAATGTCCTCAATTGTACTCGCATTCGTTATTATAGAAAATTATGTGGTCGTTGATGGTCTTTAGGATTTTATGTGTGTCACGTGATTACACGAGGAATAGAATCTCTTGTTGTAGGAACGGAGCCTGACCATTTGTTTAGATGTGACTTCATTTCGACTTTGATTGCTTGTGTGAGAGACGGTCTAAGGTGTAGCTCTGTGTATGGTGCTTGGGGCGAATGATTCGCTTATCCTGTGCGCTGTATGGTACTTGTCATCTGTCGTGGATTGTTGCTGAGAGCTTCGCCCTTACTGAGCATTGAGTGAGGTTGCAGATCCTCTTGCACAAAGTTGGGCTGATTTGTATGTGGGATCGGTTCGGCATCTGCCCCACTGTCCTCAATGTTTGGTTGATGAATGCAGCTACTATAGCTTTGATGTTTTGCAATGCGAGTAGGGTGAGATTACTGGTCGTTCATTTCATCTGTCTATTTTAACCTCTTCCTTGGTTTACCTGCCTTGGTAGTTGCAGGTAGTCGTTGCGATATATCCGCTGTTGTAATGGGCTCAAGTTGTTGTGTTTGGTTAGCATCTGTGTCAGATTTATTTGTGTATCCATTTGGGTAGTGCATGATCGGTACCCTCGATTCTGTAATACGGCTCATGCTTTGCCCTGCCTTTCCCGCCTTGGTGGGTGCCAACTTAGCCGGCAAAATACTTTCGGTGGGTCTATTTTCCTTTGCCTGGTCGTGATCGTTTCGGTAGAGCTGTCCTTTCCCTCAGCGTCCTCGACCGTTACGCTGCTCGCCCGATGCTTCGTTGTTTGGAATGATGTTTTGTGATGTTAGAAGCTCAAAGTGTCCCGACATTGGATCGCCTGTTAGTAGAAGGTAGATCATTTTATTGTATGTTTGTTTGCCTATTATTGTTGGTCTCTCTTTAATACACATCTGTTTTGTTCTTGTTGTTCTTGGTTTTGAGAAAATATGGAAGATGTGCTTCTGGGTTTCCGCAAGAGCAAATATTTCTAGGCTCGTTCATATGTAGTGGTTTTGCTCATAAACTTATAATAGTTGTCGAAGTCCTTCATGTCGTCGTCGTGAAATAACGAAAATATCTGAATTTCCGACCAGTTTTGTCGTAGATATTTCAATGCGTCTTCTCGAAGTTTGGCATGATTGTTTTGATGTGCAAGCTGACTGATCGGAACAGACAATTTCCGTCTCTATCAATGTTGCCTCTGATGACATTCTCGGGAATAGATTCGGCTCTAGCAGTTTTTTCGGCAAAGGCTTCTCTTTTCCGAGGCCCGATGCTTACTGTATTTTCGTGGGTGTGCCACCATTTGACCCTGGTGGTCCAGGTAACTCGGGTCCGTGGAGGCGTCACTCCCCAAGCAACTTAACCGAGGTTAGTTGCTCCGTGCGGTTTCGAAGGTTAGGAGGAGTTTAGGGTGGCTAGGGTGTGGGGAGGGCAGGGATACTGGTTATTTAGGACAGCTTAGGGCAGCGGACAGCTGGATGCCGCTGACAGTACGGACTACAAAATTACCGTAGCGTCCTCAATACTGCTGGGTGCAGTACCCAGACGGTCAGACTTATTTATTATTATTATTATTATTATTATTATTATTATTATTATTATTATTATTATTATTATATTATTATATTATTATTATTATTCATTTGTAAGAAAATGAGGGAATGGATTTAGCTAGAAAAGGGTCTTGGTTGGATTCTGGACCCTACAACTCCATTGTTACGCCACTGGATATTGGACATTTATGGAAATAAAATAATTTGCACTTTTTGAGTTTTATAAAATAAATAAAGTCAGGGATGCAGGCTGTTCAAACTTCAAATGAATTTTTTTATAAACTGCGAAGCTAAATCCAAATAGTCTAAAAGTATGTTTAATTTGAAAAAGATATATTAAGTCTATACTTGTCTATTTCGTTTTAAAGATATCCACTTCTAATAGTATAAAAAATGCCGTTAACTTCCTACCAGAAGGTAACGTCGGAGTTTGACATAAATTGGCATATTTTTTGAAAACATTCAAATTCTCTATTTAACTTCATAGTTTACGGTTAAAATTCACTCCGGTTTAAATAAATTTATTATCTGATTATCACTTCATGTCTTAAAATGAAATATATCAATATAACGGTACAATAATTATGACTAGTCTGCTATTGGTGTCACAATTAATCATTCCTATTATAAAGGATAGAGCTATGCAATCAGAAAAGCTTATAATTAATTAACTAACTTTTAATAAATTAAAATACATATTAGGACAAAATCATTTTCAAATAATCAAATTGAATACTTAGTAGAAAACTCCGGAACTGTTGATTAGTTAAATATTGGATTCATGGTCAGTAGAATAGTATAGCCAGATTATCCAACGTTTCGGCAAATATTGCAACTTTTTTATTGGACATGGCATATTATATTTATTTTTATTTCAATAGATAACTAATATCCACTTTCTTTCTACTATTATTTAAGATCCGATAACAAAAGCATTTGTGGAAAAAAGCTGTTGTTACAAAATGTGGTACAGGGAGATAGGAGTAATGACTATGATTTACTCCAGAAACTCGAAAATGATGAAACTGGAATTAAATGTGGTCAAACTACTCTGTTGAAATGTATTAAGCGAACTGTTTTTAAATTTTAAAAAATCAATAAAAAACAAATTTTAGTGGAATCCAGGAGGCTTCAGAAATGACATTTGGATTTTTTGACAAAAATTAGAGTACCGGAATCAAAATAGGTCAATTATTTGTTTGGATGAGACTTCGTATGATACTCACGATACTTCTTCAAAAGGTTGTGTTGATTCCAGCGATACATGTAAAACGAAAGCTGCAGCAAACCAAGGCAAGAGAATTACTATTTTGCATGCAGGATCTGAACGTGGCTGGGTTCCAAATGCTCTTTCTTTTTCATCAAAAAATATTAAAGACTCTTGTGTTGATTATCATGAGTATATAACGTCAGAATTATTCGAAGATTGGTTCAAATGTAAACTAGGTCCCAATACCCCCCCACATTATTGTAATGGACAACGCTAGTTACTATGTGGACTGTTAAAAAAAGTTCTATGCTGAAAAGACACAAAAGCCAAAATTCAAGACTATATGTGTTGATAATGACATTTATTTTCACGAAGGTTATACAAAAAAAGCAATTAATTGAAGTGTTTTAATATAAGAAGAAGTATGTATTCAACGTGTATGCAGAAAGGCAAGGGTATTCGGTGTTAAGACTTC